>JAYMFT010250107.1:0-10916 GCA_038088735.1 Panulirus argus
ATCTGTATATGATTAGGTGAGGGGTCTATGAGGATGGGAGTGGAGAGCTGTAGGAGAGAGAGAGAGAGAGAGAGAGAAAGAGAGAGAGAGAGAGAGTGAGAGAGAAGAGCCACCTAACAGTATATTAGCGAGACGGACCGACAAATTGCCTTTAATTTGTAGGTCTGTGCAGCCTTTTGTGTACGTGTGTTTGTGGGATCTTTTGTGTGTATGTTTGTATGGGCATATTTTCGTTTTGTGTGTTTGTGTTGGTGTGTGCGCGTCTGTGTAAATACCTTTCTGTTCCATATTGATAGGGGTGTTGTACACTCGTAGGGCTCCCCCATCTCTTGGACTTTCTTTCGTATCAAACATATTTGTAAATTTGATTTTAGTCTGCATTTACGGTGTGTTTTCTGAGCCTGTTCCGTGTTACTTAGTTGACTGTTCCCTGCTCCATTCTCTCGTCGACCCGTCGTTTCCAGTGCAAGAAAAGGTGCTCAGTGTTCGTTTACCTCATCAGATCAGTTCGTGTTGCCACCTAATAAACTCTTTCCCTGTAATAGAGTACCAATATCATTGCTACAGTCGCTGTTGTCCGAAGGAACGAAATAAGAATTTTAACAGCGTCAATGGGACTTACAAATAAGCCTGCCCTGGGATATTGCTGGTAGCACTCGAAGGTAGACAACAGGGTAAGCTGAAGACGGTTGTGTCACAACAGACACACACACACACAAAAAAAAAAGTTAGCCTCCGAACGAAATTGTGGAGACAAAGACATGGAAACTGAGCGAAATCGTGGGGAGAAAGACCCTCAGATCTAGAGAAATCATTGGAGAAATACGTGGAGAAAACCATAACGTAAAAGAAGAAATAGGTTTTAAAGACTTAATAAAGAAAACCAGAGAATGGGTGTGGATGAATCTGAACCTTCAGCAGGCATTGGTACATGGACGAGATAACCACTTGAGGACACGGTCAGATGAGAAGTGAAACGATTGAGATGTGTGACCACATTTTGGACTGGTTGAGGACGACATCCACGCAAAGGAGGGAACGACAGCCAAAGAGCAAAACGCGATGAGACCCAGTAGCCATGGGTAACTCAGGAATTGATGTTAGAGTAACAAGAATGATATGAAAGCAGTCTGGACGTGGAGAGAGAAGGAGACCTTCCAAAGCGAACCCTAGAACTCTGGCCATCAACACAAATTAATAATTGCCCGCGGCAGTCTACCCGGCTGTTCATCCTCCCTCGGGAATGGTCGACAAATTGGTTACCTGATTTAAGTCACAGCGTTAATGGGATGGCCGTGATTAGGCCATTCGGCTGCCCGTGCCGTCTCAGCTAGCATAAAATAAAAAGAACAAGGAAAACACTCGACGGGAAAGAACAGGAGTTGGCGCGCTAGACTTGGAACAGAGAGTCGCCCACACGGAGCAGTACAGTCGAAGGAGGAGCTTCAAGCGCTTGAGAGACAGGACCCAAGAGCTTCATATACAATTGCAGCTTCCTTATCTCTCTATATTTCCAGCCATCGCCATCATCAGACGAGATACCCACCGGACGTCCGTGAATGTAGCCTTCCCGCACCAGCGTGTCACGGAGTGCACACGCGCGCAAGAGGGCCAGAGGAGGAAGGAGATACCATCGTGGGTGTTTGATTACCAGAAATATAAGACCCCAGATATGGCGGTCCCCACTGGAGGGTTAAGTGATCCTCCCCCAGTGCTTTAGATGAGTGTGTGGTCAGCGAGGAAACCCCACCGGAATCTAAGGAGAAACTAAACTCCGTGATGAGGCAGGGAACGACTAACTATATAGAACTATACTCGCTCTCAGGAGATCTCGTTCGGGAAAGGGATAATTCCCACTGAAGGAAGATTAAACAGTTATTTCCAAGAGGTCCTGTGACGTCTCGAGAGTCAGAGATGAGGTCGGAGTGGAAGATTGAATGAAGAAGACTTTAATGGAGTGACTTGTAGGTGACCAGAACCTGTTAGGGAAAGCTGTAGAAAGCAGACGTCTTTAGTAGATACAAACGAAAGAACAAGCCTGGTAGGTTCTCAGCGGTACAGTAAGATACAGAGAGAGGAGCAGACAATGTATAGACATGATATCGAAAAGTCAAAAGGATGATCCAAAGGTGTTCCATATATATTTTTTTTTGTGTGTGTATTTGTGTGCGTCTGTCTGCTTGCGTGTATATAGTCTGATCTTTGTTTGCGTTGGTGTTTCATCGTGTATGCTTCTTTGTGTGTGTACGTATATGTCTGTCTGTTTGCCATTTTCGCGGCGTCCTGGTGTGTTTCCGTAACTTACGTGCATACCTCTGTCTTCAGTCGTCAGAGGTTTTGCTGCCCTGCTCGTATCTACGGTCCGTATTGTCTGGCCCAGCACGTGGAAGTGTCTCCTCACACCCATACGCGTATATCCTCATTTCTCTTACCCTATTTAAGAAAACACGTGTGTCTGTCAGACTGTGTGTAGTGCCTGGGCTTCATCTCCCTGTGACGAAGCCTCCAGCTGGCTTGTGTGTGTCTCCACCTGCCGGGGTTATTGCCTTCAGGAATAAACAGAGGAGGTCAGGTGTCCCGCCCTGCGGTATAGCTTGCCCCGGGTAACTCGATCGTCTCCTAACCTGATTGATGGTCGGGCTGCCTGCAGACGCTGCTTGAGGGAACGGGAGAGAGGGCGAGGCCTGCTTTAGGGTGTGTATCTTATATGTGGTGTGAGGATGTTCTTGTCTGTATAGACATACACGTGCAGGTATTTGTGTGGAATCGTTCGGAGTGTGTCTGGGTGTGTATGGATCCGAATGGCTGTGTTGTCTGTGATTTCGTCGGAGGGTAAATCTTTAAAAGTGTGAGCGGGTGTGTGTATGAGTGTCTGTAAGTCCCCATAGCACCATCCAGAAGTGTGTCTGTGAGTCTATTTGTGTAGGAATTTTTTAATATCCAAGAGTTCTGCTGGTATAATGACCTATTCGTGTTGCACTGGGAGTTCTACTCTCGTAGGATCTCATCTCTTGTACCTGCACTGCAATCAGGCAAACATTTTTAAGCTACTGTATACTGTCCACATTAATTATCCCATGACTCACATTGTTCCATTCCCTTACATCTGCATACTATAAACATACATATTCACAGCTCTCACGAATGTCTCTTGCTTAACTAGACATTATGGGCTGTTGTTATTCTATTTTTGCAGTCTCAAAGAACTTTCTTCACTGTCGACGTCACCTGTAAGACACTGCAAGACTGCCTATCCGCCTGACAGCGTCTGTAAATTTATCCAGGTATATATTCGAGCCGGCATAGGATCGAATGCAGCTCGTGTCTGTTCGTCCTCCTCCAGTGGGTGTTTGATGTATTGGTTAACGTCACTGAATTAGCCCTGCGAGTGTATATGCTGGAGTCAATGAGGCAGGGCGGCCGTGACCCCATGGGCTGTGCCAGTGAATCGACGACCTTTAGTGCTTCAGTAAGTGTTATTGGACTCCGCCTGCACGTGGGTTTCACCGCGAGTGAAAAGTCACCTTTGGCGAGGCTGTATCCTCTTCAATTGACGAAGGGGAGGGGAGTACGCTCTCGTCGAGGAACTTCTTCCTCTGTAGGAGTCCATCATTTCCCTGCTTCTGACCGTACGCGCAATGTCGAAGCTGCATGAGCGCCCCCATGAAATGGATCCTATAATAATGAACAAGGCCCATACAGCCAAGTACGTTCGTACGTACCTTTTGCCTGCAGAACAAGAGACCCCCCCATCCCTCGGGGTCTATCAAAGGCATGGCACGGACCAGCAATCCTGCGACACACAAGTTGTCATAGATCACTTTTTAAAAGTAGGTGTGTATAAGTGCTGACGCTTCTCTGACTGGCAGTTCTGTACTTAACCAGAGACATGTCTTCGTAAGATGTCTCGAGACGTGACAACATGAGAAGTTTTCTTTTTTTTTTTTGTACAAATTACGAAGATCGTCGACGAGACGAACGTTTCCCAAGACTCTTGAGAGTTCCTGCAAGATTGAAGCCAAATGATCACGACTCCCTCGAGATGATGGCGTCTGGAGACATTCAGATATGCCAAACACTGGGTAGAGGAAAGTGATATGACTTCCCCGTTGTGTGTGTGTGTTTGACCAGGAAATAAAAGCTGTTGGGTTCACACGACAATCATCCGAATTATGTGAGAAAATGTAAACCGAACGTATCCGGTTATGTGGGAACAGCCGTTGACCCGTCCCTCGCTCGCACAGGACGACTGACCACAACGGGTGAGACGGGGACTGCTGGGGCTTCCCCCACACACCTGGGGACCCTCGTGGGAAGGGGTGGGGACTGTTCACTTTCTTGAGGACGGCTGGAGGAAGAGACGAGGACTGTTCACCCTCGGAGACGCCCGTGGGAAGAGACGGGAACTGTCCACCCTCGGAGACGCCCGTGGGAAGAGACGGGAACTGTCCACTCTCCTGAAGACGCCCTTTGGAAGGGACGGGGACTGTCCACTTCTGAGGACTCTCCTGGGATAGGACGGGGACTGCCTCCTCCCCTGAATATGCCCTTATAATGGACGGGGACTGTCCACCCTTGGAGACGCCCTTGGGAAGGGACGGGGACTGCCCACCCCTGGGGACTCCCCTGGTAGAGGACGGGGACTGTCACCCTCCCCCTGTGGACACTCCGAACATTCCAAAGCGGCTACGCCCCACTCGGGGTCGATGATTGATTAGCAGAGATGAGCCAGACGATAGAGTCCGTCCCCTGGCCACAGGAAGCCAGCGGTGGACCGGAGTTTCCAAAAACGTCTTCAGGAGTGAGAGTCGAGTGGAACGCTTTATGCGACTCGCTCGACGCAACAAGTTGTTTGTTCTCTCTCTGGAAGTTGCTGTGCCTTGTGCTCTGTTCCTTCTCTAGGGTTATGTATTAAGCTTATGCTCGTAATATGTACGTGATAGAGAGATAATGGGAAGCTTCAATTCTGGATTAGAAGGAAGCATATAATACTGCACTGAAATATTAGCTCAGCGAGTGTCAGGTTTTGATTCGGTTGATAAAAGGTCATATAGTAGCACCGTATCTTTTTATGTGGTGAATCTATCTTGTCGTGAAGTTCAGCTTAACGTGGTAACCATCGTCCTTTCTGTCAGTTCACCTCTCACAACATCCAACGTTGGCTGTGAAGCAAACCCATGGTGGTGTATGAGAGCCACTGGTGGTTATCTGCACTTACCTTGTTCCTCGAGCCCACAACTCTGTTGCTGATGAAGTATCTCCTCACGTCCCCCTGACCACTTCCCAAGACTTATATCCAGCCTTGTCCTCGGGACCCTCTTCC
Organism: Panulirus argus; assembly: GCA_038088735.1. Classification (NCBI taxonomy): domain Eukaryota; kingdom Metazoa; phylum Arthropoda; class Malacostraca; order Decapoda; family Palinuridae; genus Panulirus; species Panulirus argus. Next base: position 5,324 of record JAYMFT010250107.1, read on the forward strand.
AGCAACGATGAACGCGTTAACGTGGACTCGGCCTTAGGTATTCTCCCCTAAGTCTTCTGATGGTGTTCCCCACGCGCTCACACACGCTTTGAGCCACCAGCATCCACCTTAGACGTCAGATCAGCAGGCAGACGACCCACACATCCGAAGAGACCCGAGTGTGATGAAATATCAGCGTATAAAGCCAATAATCACGTTCCCTCGTCTGGTCTGTTGCGACAGGAACGTTACCATTTCAAAACATTGACGTAATATACTCACACACACACACTCCATTCCACTGTTAACGACACTGGCCCATTTTACCTCCCCAGCTCGGTGGGGACGAGCCCTTGAGACGTGCTTTGCTCCTCCACCGTCATCATGACAACCTAAATCATGGGGAGGGGGGGAGAAAGACGTTATGATAATTCACACTTTCCCTCCGCTTTGTAATACCCATCACCGTAAAACATCGTTTCCTGTGGTCGTGGGTTCGAACCTCGGAAGGGAGGAGAGTGGGGAGGGAAGGAGACGTGGGAATCAGCCAGTGTACCACGGCGCCAGGACCGCTGGCGGCTCCTGCTGGAGGGTTGGTGGACGTGATGACCACTCTGCCCACGACACTCTGCTGTACGTTGCCGGTCATGACCACCTCGTATAGGAACATGAGGCCGTCGGATGGCGAGTGAGGCTGTCGGATGGTACTAGAATTCGCTCCATTCTCTCCAGTACCTCAAAATTTTGGGGGACAAATGAAAGGACGTGATAACTAAATCTCCCAAAACTAGTTCCTTTCTTGCGTTCATCAGGGTCGAGCAATTGGTCACCAGAGTCTTTCTGCCTTTCAAGAGAACCAGAATTCCTTCGCGACCAGATTTTAACGCCTCCGTATCAAACAGTTACCTTTTAGAATTACCTTATCATCATCTCCACGACCATTAACCGTTACCTTTTAGAATAACCTTGTTATCATCAGCACAACCGTTAACCCCTACAGCATAACGGAACGACCTCTGGGTATTATAGCGAGGTCAAAGGCCAGGGAAATCATACCCAAGGGTCGTAACGTCGTGCTCTGGGGGCCGTCTTGGATGTGTCCCCCTAGTAACAGTCACATATGAACCACAATTCTTCAGAAATATGAGCAGAGTCAAACAACTATGTACGGCATCTTTTCCACACCTGACTTGACTCTTCCAAGAGCATACACGTAACAAACAGGAACTTCATCCAAAGGACAAGTGAAACTCACTGGGGACAGATTCAGGGAGAAAAAATGTATTTTTACAAAATAAAAAATTTACAGTGAAATAAAAAAAACTTGAAGACTAGAACCAAATTGGAGCGAAAGTTTCTAGGAAGAAAGTGTAGAAATGTGAGGGTATACATTTACTGTACAGTGCTTACTACACGTGGATTAAGTAGTACTTCAATTGTACTGACAGCAGCAGCAGGAGCAGCTTGCTTATCAACCATAATATACAAGACATCATACGACCTCTTCTGCCTTGGCTCAGTCTTATAGGAATTCGTAAACTGTCGTTTATACACACTATAAGACGAGTCTATAATAATAATAATAATAATAATAATAATAATAATAATAATAATAATAATAAAACATCTATCTTACGTTTATTAAATAATGTTTAATACTTCTTCGATAAATCATCTGGATATAAAACACCTCCTACGTTTCTTGTATGAGAGAGACGGTTGCTTGAAGGCGAATCTCGATTGAGATGAAGAAGGACCTGAGGTCGAAGCCTCAATCTCCAAGCCGTGAACACAGTCAACTTTCAGAGCGCATCGATAATCTCCTGAGAGTCTAATTCAAGAACGAGTTGTCTGCATCGCTCTTCCAACCGAATCACACGAAGAGCAAGTCTCAAGATCAGTACACTCAAGTTCAGATACAAGAATAAGTTCTTAATGTCTCTCAAGACTTTTAGCACTTTGAGTCCACCTCGACACCAGCTCGTCTTCCTAAAGATAAGACATTTCTGTGTCTGCAAGTTCCAACACTGTATTACCTCACTGGACAAATATTTATCAAATACTTGTGGACCATAAATCACGAGATTCACTGGAGTGTCTGAGTGATCCACTGCGAGGCCATGAGAGGCCACTGTCCACTGCCAGGTCATGAGAGGCCACAGGAGCATTAATGATCCCCTCGACTAGGCCCTTGGGCACGATGGCCTGCCTTTGACCCGTTCCTCAAGGGCCAGGTCATGTTCAAAGGGTACATGATAGTCTCCTGTTTATTCTCCATCTAGACCCCAGCAGTGTGATGAGAAAGTTCACACAGTGAATCACAAGCCTTCTGGGAGTTGTCTCTCCACGTAACTGGACGTCTGTATCTGAGAAAAGTCACCAATGTATTACTGAGTTTCATCTGGCGTAAGTTCTTTCACCCGGGGAACTTGACCAGAGACGAGACGCGCCTGACACTGTCACTTTCCAACCACATGTACAAAACGCGAGAGCAAATCCCTCACTCCGTCACCACCTAATACTGTTTCACCCTTCGCTGTTCCCTTAGCACAGCTGGTCCTGTTTCCACCGACTCCTCCTGGCTGGCTGTCTATTCTGCATCCAAGCCAAGCACAGACGTCGAAGTTCATACCGTTGCGCTCCTCGGGGTTAAAAATGGACAGAGCCTTCTGTCTCAGGTGCCTTCCTAAGACTGGCAATAACGAGACGGAAGGGAAGCCTCAACGTGCGGATAGTTTAACTGTTGTATTCCATCTTGTCCAGCTCATCACACGACTTGGATTTGGAGGACCTGAAAGCAAACAGATCAAACTGGTTAACACTCCTGTCACAGATCTCCCATCCCTCTACCTAACCAGCTATCATGGGTCATCCCTATGAGTACGATGGTATGACCAGCTGACCACAACTGTAAGACCCTCGAGCACAAAGGGGCAGTTGAGAGGCTTGGTCATCATGTCCACAGGTCGCTCCCTCATGCTCAAGGAGTTAAGCAACTACCAGGAGCATGCATCACTACCAGATAATGACTTTAGATTGACATATAAATGTCATACGGATAACCTTCATATATATATATATATATATATATATATATATATTAATGACGTTATTCATGTTGTGTTTTTAAATCTGAAGCTCGTATTTACATTTCTAAGAATCTCATATGTCAGTCCACATCAATACTACAGTCATGAACACCACATCAACCCTGCTACTCCATGGAACATATTCCAAAAGGAACGATTAGGTTTTACCATCAAATGTTGTCAAAACGACCCTTTTTTAGGAGTATTCTGTAACTTATCCCCTTATGGTAGCAGAGCGTGGTTCTTCGTCTGGGACAACATCTGCCTCCCTCCACCAACAGACTCCCCATGACAGGACGTTTGTCAGCGTTCCCTCAAAGCCCTTTACAACCAACCAACCCTCCCGCCACCGGCCCTCACAGCCCTCCTGAGTCAACATCTCTTGTGCAGATGTGGGCTACTCTCTCTGAGCAAATAATGGCAAAAAGCTGATTATGTCTGTCGACGCGCTGCAGACAATACAAAGGGAACGCTGTCCCCCAAGAGACTTTATCAAAACACAGCTTATCTTTTATAATCGTTCCAGTTACCCCATTACTGAATCCCGTAATACAAAGCAAATGTAATACCTTAGCTAGGAAATACATGTCACCCTCCTACGTCGATGTATTGTGCCCAGTGTACGCTCCATACTTGCCTCCACCCTCCCCTGCTCTCATACTCTATCTGAAATGCTTCGTCCATGTGTATCTTGACTACAAATATTCTAAAACTAAAACTGAAACTCATCCAAAAGCTAGATGTGCACCAGGGTCATTCAAAGTGACCAAGACTTATCGAGGAACTCCTACAGTGATGTGTTTAATAAAGGAAGATTGGTTAAGACTGATCTGAGGTGATCCAAGATGACCTTAGGGGATCCTAGATATCCGTAGGTGATCCAAGTTACTATGGAGTTCAAAGCCTCGATACTGTGGGGTTCAAGGCCTCAATACTATGAGGTTCAAGGCCTCGATACTATGGGGTTCAAGGCCTCGATACTATGGGGTTCAAGGCCACAACACTATGGGGTTCAAGGCCACAACACTATGGGGTTCAAGGCCACAACACTATGGGGTTTAAGGCCTCGATTATATAGGGTTCAAGACCACGATACAATGGGGTTCAAGACATCGATACTATGGGGTTCAAGGCCTCGATACTATGGGGTTCAAGGCCACGATACTACGGGGTTCAAGGCCACAATACTATGGGGTTCAAGGCTTCGATACTATGGGGTTCAAGGCCACAATACTGTGGGGTTCAAGGCCTCGATACTATGGGGTTCAAGGCCAGGACGGCCTAGCGTGACTCACCTGGTGCCTGAGGTCCTGCGACCTACGTGCATTATGACCTTGCCGGCGCGGATGGACTTGAAGACGGCGATAGCCTCGGCGTGACTCAGGCCCGACAGGGACTTGCCGTTCACCGCCAGGATCTCGTCTCCTGCAGGACCGAGAGAGAGAAAGGGAAACCATTAATCAAGACGTCAGAGAACTCAGTAGGAGAACATGTGGGATTGGTGGGTCCGTCTGTCTCTCTAGGAATGTACCGCGGAGGGAAGGAAAGATTCCTGCCCTCCCGATCGCCAGGCTGTAGACGAGGGAAGGATGCAGACCCACCCGAGGGACAAGAGATGGACAATAGCTGTGTGGCCGATGGCACCAACTGCCACACAGAGCAAGACTTGGCCATGACCCGCTGCATAACTACAGAGGGGCGTGTCCTCATCACGTCCAGAGGGGCTACGCGGGAACTCGTCCTGTATCTACACAGGTAGAAACAGTAGGACAAGTAGAGGGGGACACCTAGTCTGGTTACAGAGCTAAAGGTGGTTGTAAATGCCGGACACACCACCACCACAGTAATAGTAGTGGTAGTAGTAGTAGTGGTAGTAGTAGTAGTGGTGGTAGTAACAGTAATGGTGGCAGTAACAGTAGCGGTAGTCGAAGTAGTAGTAGTAGCAGTACGGTATTCCTATTCTAAACATAAAGCCCCTTCTCTGGACCCCTATACAAACGGTCGTAAATCACACGCTATAGTCCCCCACGTACAGGACTCCAAGGACCTTGTGGGAGGCCACTGACTTGAAAAGGACATTGTCGTGGGAGTGCATTGTCCTGGTCCGGCTGCTCTATTAAGTGTCATTATCATTACCTTTTACTGTAATTAGAAGTATTTCAGTTACTGTCATTAACTTAACTAGTAGTATTGTTATTAGTCTAATTATCAAGATATCAATTCTTTTCATCTCCATTCTCAACCTCATGCCTCGTAGATCTCCAACATCTACCTCGGTCGAACACCAACACTTGGTCTCGTCGGCCCCCAACATCTACCCTGGTCGATCTCAACACTTAAGTCTTCCCATCCCCAACAGCCACCCTGGTCGATCCCAACACCAGGCTTCGTCGACCTAACCTGGTCGATCCCGACGCTTACCCTCGTCGATTCCCGTCAGCTATTACTGGTCCACCGAGGTCGTCTCTCTCTCTCTCTCTCTCTCTCTCTCTCTCTCTCTCTCTCTCTCTCCCTCTCTCCCCCCC
>JAYMFT010250117.1:0-10916 GCA_038088735.1 Panulirus argus
GAAAAAAAAAAAAAAAAAAAAAAAAAAAAAAAAAAAAAAAAAACTTGCTCCCACTATGGCATTCCTTACAAGGCAAACTCTCCTCACACCACATATTGGCATCAGACACTTAATTTCCTCTTTTGTTCTTTTGCATTCAGTGTCAAAGACCTGCATCCATGCAACACCAATAAGATTACTATACCTTCCAACATACCCATCTTAGAACTATGAGACAATGACCTCTCCTTCCACATACTCCTCCATGCACCAAGAACCTTTGCTGCCTTGTTCATAGCATGACTCCCTTCAGCTCCCATGGTTCCAACTGCTGCCATATCCACTCCAAGGTACCTAAAGCACTCCACTTCCTCCAGATTCTTCCTCTTCACTTACCCTCAAAATCTGATCCTGATCCCATGATATAACTAATTATCTTATCTTTATTCACATTAACTCTCAACTTCCTCATATCACATACTCTCCCAGATTTGGACACCACCTCTGGAGCTTCTATCTCAAGTCTGTTTGGGTTAAAGCAAATCTTGGATAAAGACATTAAAATAGCATTTTGTCATAACTTCTCCATAAAATCTACTTCCTGCTCTCTCATTAACTTACAGGCTTTAATCGCTTCAGCATCTGGATACCATACTTTTCCATCTGGCGATGAGATTCCCCAAATTGGTTGAATGCTTCATTTGCACTTTGCTGAAGCTCACGAACACCAATTTCACAAAAGACATCCCCAAACCCTGGAAAGAAAATGTATTCACAAATCAAAACCGGAACTGAGTATCTTGAGAGATTCATTCATATCCCCAGGGGAGCTGATGTTACAACAAAACAGTACATCTACAATGATTTCTTTATGAGTACACCATTCTAAATCATGCTCCATCTTAGTCTGTCTTTCTGTTTTATCTCTAGCCTTCCCAAGAGATAAAACTACTCTATCTATATCTCTGATGCCCGTTCCCTTCAAGAGCTCCTTCAAGGGGGTGGCCATGGCAAAAGTTTCCTAACTGGTGTACTCCAGTGCTGCTTCTTAGCCTTTAGTGCCACACCTTTAACAGGCCATTGGCAAAGGGCAACAACAGCACAGTGTTTTCAGAGGCTCCAACCTAATGTTCGTACCAGTCACTTCTACTGAATGTTACTGCCTAATGTGCCAGCCAGCTACTACTTAATGTTCCCATGTATTACTTCTAACTAATGCTCCTGTTTAGTTTTCCAACCTCCTACTTCTATCTGTTGCTCCTACAATTTTGCTAAAGGGCAGGGCTAGCACATGGTGCTCACCACAGAAAAATTTAGTTATGAAGAATGAGTTGTTTGAGTTATGTGTTGTCAAATGTTATGTGTGACATGGAGAGATTGTATGTTTTTGGAGAGAATATCAGCAGTCTATGCATCGGTGAGGCAGAAAGAAAAGACAGCTACATGGACCAGAGTAGTGCAACTTGATAAACACTGAAGTGCTGGCTCACTACAAAGCATTCACTCACCCTCCTGATACTCATCTCAGTTAAATATACTCTCATTTATTTTCCCCATATCTATAATATCCCTGTATTCTCTTTCACCTTTATTCATTAAAATCTGCATTTCAGTATAACTCATAATAGAGAAATAACAGTGTTATTGGACTCTACAAGTTAGTGGTTATCTTCATAACACTCGATGAAATGGAGTGCAGTCTTGTCGAGGACCTTATCATTCAAAAGTAGTCAATCATTTCCCTACTCCCACATGGGGTGCAGCCTCAGTTCTACATGAGCACTGTTAAGGGGTTCCCGAGGGTTGAATAAAAACAGCAGATATAACAGAAAAATAGTATTTCTACTGTACTCAACTTACTTTTATAAACCATAGCCAAGTCAAAGAAAGCCTTTAGCAGTCTCTTTGTATGGTCCATAAGAGATTGGTACATATCTTCAGTCCTCTGTAAGTCATCCAGCTTCTTAACCAGTGAGTCATTGCATAAAATGGCACGCGAGAGGCCAAGTGCATCTGCTGTTGAGGAAGAGAGGTTCTCTACTAGTCGATGCTTGACCTTCTTCAAGGCAATATCCAATGTCTTGCCTTGCTTTGGGTCAGCATGCAGTTTGTTGTACTGGATAGTGACAGAACCCTAAAAGTGAAATAAAATAAATATATGTATGGCAGAATGAGCATGGAAATATGCAATGACATGAAAATACAGGGCTGTTAAGAAATGGGTTCTAATACAGAAAAACTTTTCTTAAACATGACTTGGTGAAATGAAGACAAAGCTAAAACATTCCTGCTTTGGATTTGGTCAGATATGAAGAGCAAAATTTTCCATTAAATCAAATTTGGGTGATAAATGCTACTGACTACACAATCAGAAGCTAGTCAATGATGTGTAGCGCAAACAATACCTTAACGTGTTGTCAAAGCCTACTAAATGAGTACATTAGCCCACGTGAAAAGTTACAACCAAGCAGGTAACAGACATCAACTGAAAGGAGTAAATTATGAAGGTGATAGGATGGCAAGCATGTCTTTCCTCATCCTGTACAGGTACAGACAATTCAGTCACTATTAAAACCCCTTTCCAGAACCTGACAGTGAGATATGGACTCCAAAACATTTCATGAAACAGAAATACCAATTATATATATGTGAGGTGGAACCCATTTGTCCTCACTTTTTAGGCTCTGTTCTCACTCAAACATTTGGAGAACAGTTACACAATGTGGGATACTGACCAACTACATTTCATCAATAGCTACAGCATAACCATGGACAGAAGAACCTTCACTGTTTGGAATATCATGCAACGCCACATAAAATCCAAATATCATCAACACATTTAACATGTTCTTTTACAATCTATTATAATGTTATGCTGAGCTAGGTCATAATTCAGGTACTGGTAACTATTAACACAATGTCAACACATGATGCAGCACAATATATATGGTAGGAAGCCAATCATTTGCTGTTTGAATGTCTAACAATGTTGGTGGCTGTTTGGTAACTGACCAGTTATTTCTTATCAACATAAAATCTATGCCAACCAAGCAGTGGTAGTCTGGTGGACAGTCAGGACACTTGTCAAGAAAACAGATTAACAAAAATACAAGTATAAGAAAAAATGATGGCAGAAAAATGATAAATCAAACTAACCTCTGATCTCTGTATAAGATGAGCCACCTCCTGCTTTGATTTGCCTTTAACATTGACTCCATTAACACCAGTGATCTCATCTCCACTCTGAAGAGTACCATCACGAGATGCTGCAGTATTGTCAAATACCTGATACAAGAAAAATTTATTGAGCTAAGATACAACAAATCTACATGCAAAAATGATACAGACATGGAAATCTGTCAAACTTTCAATGTCCATAATACTTGAAACAATTCATCATGTATCATCATTCTATACAGTAAATGTACAGAGGACAGAGGCGAACTCAACCCTTCTCAGCTACAATAATGCCAGCATTAATTAAAGGCACTACTCTCTGATGTCAGTTCAAAACACAGGTAGGAATAAAGCAAAAAAGTTATCCATTTACAAGTAAAACAATATGAATGGCAGAAGCGATGAGTATTATCTTTTAGAGGAAGGTGCTCAAATGGGTCTAAAAGCATTTGTGTTTCTGCTAGATTGAAGGTCCATCCATCAATCAATGTCCTGATTGTTTCCAAGACATCCTATACTTTGATACTGGTGCCACAAGGAACTGATGGTGGATATGAGTTCATGACTACTACGGAGGAGGACATATGTGCACCCAAAAAGTTTAAAGATTGAATGGGCCATTAAACTATAAAGTATAATAAACTGATGAGTGAAGCATCCATGCTTCTAGAATTGGCACATTTCAGTGAACAGTGTGAAAGGCAGAGGTTACAAAAACTTCTTGGCAATCCAGATGGAAAAATGAGATCCACTTCAAATACACACATGTATTAACATATTTGAAAATGTAAAGGATTATCAAAATATGGTACACTAAGTAAAGACTTAAACAGCTCAGTGTAAATTAAGTTAAACATAAACCAAATTGTTTTATAAACCAGTTTTCCTTGTCTTAACAGCTAATAATGCTGGTCATCTAAAGACTCTCATGCAATACCCTAAATATAAAGCAGGATATGAAGTGTAAAATAATGCTTTAAGGCACAAATATGCATTTTCATAAGCATTCTTACAAATCTAATTATCTATCACTATCTTTAGACGTGAGCAAAGAGTTGATGAAATGAGTAATCTTAGGGTGCTTTACCAAAAGTCAGCAATATATAAAAATGAAAATGTTTGCAACTGGATGAGTAACATTTATGTACCTTGCTACGGAAACGGAAAAGGCAAGAGAATAAAAGTTACATAAATCATTTTTGAAACAAATACAAACTGTAGTTTCTGATGGGAAATGCATGCTAAATATGGATAAAAGTACACACATCAACCTTACAAAGTTCATCAAAAATGCCATTTGGTACAACTACAGCTACATAAATGCACCACAGAGAATTTATCAAATATACTATTTACTCAAAGCATGGAAAATCTTATCAAGAATGCCATTACTTTTATACAGTAAGCAAGAAAATGCATAACTATGATCCATACCTGTACTACATAAAGACAGGGACAGTATTTGGCTCCACCTCCAATACTAATGCCGATCAAGTTGCTATCATTCTTCTCAAGATTGATACTCCCAGAAGTGATGGTCATACCCCTGGTAACCAACATGCAGTTAGTGAGCTTTGTAAGTCAGAAGAAAGAAGTGGCAAAGCCATGAAGATCAGTTATGATAAAACCCACATGTGGATTACTACAGTAGTTGAGATCACAACTTTATATCTGTTCAAAGGCAGTTACATATATATGGGTACTGTTTTAATAAGTATAATATTAGTAAATCAAAGGGTAAAAGGCAGAATAATGCAAACTTGGCATCTCCACACAATCATCTAAAGAATCTGATAATGATAACAGTATACTCTCAAAATATTAATATATATTATGCAACAGAAAATCAAAGGGAATGTGCACCTAATAATCTACAAAAGTTTGCATTAATTTACAACTTTTTATAGTCAGATGAAGTTTAAGAAAGACTGACCACTGCTCTCCCAGAAGAATAACTGCAGTTTTGCATCCACATACAAGCAAAGCAACATATGAAAAAGCATATAAAATTTGCAACAGAATACATTCAAATAAACCATATATAAGCAGACAGATATATCTTAAGCATAAAAAAGAAGATTTAATACAAAAAAGTTCTCTCTAGCAGTACCAAAGAACTTTTTTCAAGTAAAGTCTTCAGACAGAAACAATGTAAATGTATATATGTAAAAAGCCATGTTCTACATTATAAAATATATACTAATTCATCATATTCGATAAAAGAGAAAACCTGGAAGCTATCTCATCAAATTTTTGTCACAGTGTGAGTGCACTTTGTCCAGCTTCAGGATATCTTACATATCTCTTATTCTAGCAATGGTCCCAGCAAACATACAGCTAGTTTAGCAGACACTGGGGTACAATCCAAGTCTACTTAAGCCATCAGAATGCTAATCAAAGACTGCAGTAGTATTCAGATACCTTCCAATGTTGAGACCTACAGCGTCTTTCATGCAGTATGCAATACTGTGCAATAGAAAAATGAATGAGCTCACTACATATGTGCTTGGAAACTAATATGTATAGCAGGAAAAATATGCTTACTAAAAGCTTCCAAACTATTTTGCAGCTGCATCAACCTCTAGAAGCAAAATCTATGTGTATTAATCTTTCATACTATCACTGAATTTCATATAAAACTTAATGGAGAAGGGAACATGTCTTTTCCAGTCTCAAAGTTCAATAAACAGGTTTCATACAACCTCATGTTTAGGACTATAATGTCTGAGAGACAAATCTATTTCCAGCCCTATCGACATCAAAAATGGTGAAAATTACAACAGATATAAGGTGAAAAAAATTAGAAAAATTAATATATCAATATCTTGACAATTTGAAATATCATCATCCAATAAATCTGAAAGGCCTTTGGACTATGTGGATGAATTGACAAAACAAAATGATTCTAAAATAATCACATTTTGAAGGATCAGGGACACATATACTTCAGTGAACTAACTGAAAAGGCAATCCCATATTACCTAAACAATTCCAATAGCCATACACTAAACTGTAAGTAAAAAGACTGATGATTTAAGTGGGAACAATACCTGGTTGCCTACAGGACAACAAAACTTCTACACAAGTACTGAACCATTCTTCCTTAAATTAATTTGGTCATTTACTTACATTTTATTCTCCACTCGAAATCCATACAAAAACCTTTCTCTCTCATTAATCTCCTCTTCTTCCTCTTTACCCTCATCCTCATCCTCTTTTCCTCTGTCACTGTCCTTTTCTTTGGGTCTTGAGAAGCAATGAAGGAAGAAACCAAGCAAAGACAGTGAGACACAGCACCTATGCAATCATCACCATAGAATACGAGACATGGACCTTTATTTACATGGCAAACATTAGGAATCTGTACAATACTGTATGTTAAACCTCTAACTGATTCTTCTTCAGTAAGAGATTCTGAATTAGGTCTTGGTATATATTTGGTATAATTTTTCCTTTCATGAAATGGGTGTGATGAGAACATCTATCACTGAAACTACCGATTATGTTGAATGATTATGACGGTTTTTACCCAAAAGTGTTCCTACAGTTTTAAGAAACAAAAGCAAAAATGGCCTTACCTATACTTAACCATTACCTTGGATATACCTGCTGAATCCATGGTAAACAAGAAAACTGAATGCAATACTCTTCTCCAGCCTTGTCTCAAAATCTGATCACTGGTACTTCTATGCCAATTATTTCAAGACCACTTGGTGACGAAGAATGTCTGGACCCTGATCTCTTTCACATTTAAAATTTCAAAAATTATTTCCCTAATCTCATCATACTCATTGATTTTACTTGCAGCAAAACACTTTACACTCCAAACATTCATCCAACTCAATTACAGACTTTCAACTGCTTAACATCCAATACTTTTGCATATCATACTTCTACATAAACTTTTCATCCTGCATGTGAAATGAAACTCTTGTTTCACATCATATCTTACCTAACTTAACAATGGGCTATAAATCCTTCTTCTTCTTCTTCTTCTTCTTTTTTTTTTTTAACATGAGCCCATAAAAATTCAGGCATCCCCCGACATGTACAAAGACATGCAAACAAGGGACAGGGCCTCAACGGTGCAGTACTCCCTCCCCATATGATACAAATTACATACACAGAGTTCACGCACACATACATACACACAAACAAAGAGAGAAAAGCAAGTGATGAAATTGTGAATGCACACAGTATAAAGGTTTAAAAGTTGTTTGATAGTAAAGAAATTTAAAAAGATGGGTCTCTGTGATGGCAGAACTCTCTCTTTACTGTACAAACAGGTAATCAATAATCATACACACAAACACACACCCAGAGGGAAATTCACCTCACAGGAGTTTCTTCTGTGCATTTACCCATTATCATTTACTATTACTATTACCTCTTTCAGAGTCTCCATCACTTCTGCTTTTTGCTCGTAAAAAAAAAAAAAAAAAAGAAAATCACAACAGATCATACATTAAATAAAACAAAGGTATCTACTGAAGACTCATTCAACTCCCTCAAAGTAGCAACTAGGTCCTACCCACTTTCTCTTCATGAATGCATGCATGTACAACAAAGTCTCACTTTCTTCATTTCTAATGAGTGCAAGTGAAGACAAGGCAAAATGCTAAGTCTTCATAAATATGCAGATTATCATGTTCCTATTAATTTTTAAAGCAACTTCAGCAAACTGTCTACCTATTCATATCACATAATTAACAATGAGCAATTTTTTTAACTCTTGAGAAAGATGATGTGTGACAACTTTATCTAACAGGTCACCATACTGTGCAAAGAGGCTGAATATCAAATGGTAACTTCGAGCAGCATCAGATACAGATTCCTAATTTTCCCAAGGCACATGTGAATCAAAATAGTTAAGAATGCACAATGCCAACTTAATGAAAAAGTTTTGTGAAGATATTACACACAGACAAAAATAAGCAGAGAAGTAATTGAACAGTATTACTGTACTATACTAGATACTATAGTGCAAAAATGATGAATTCATTAGGCAGCTCCTTAACATTAATTTTGTATTGAATTAAATTTTTTGATGTGCTTCTGAGATTATAAACATTACAATGGAAGTGAAAGTATTGAATGAAAAAATTATGGCATGTCCAAATGAACTCTGAAACTTTTTTCTTGAGTTTGAAAAATGAAAATAATAAAATCACTACTCTTTATACTAAAAAATACTTGGTCAAAGTTGTTACTGTACTACATTGTTTCCATACTACAATTCATATTCTTTATCTGAGTACACTAAATTTGCTAATAAAAAATGGTACAATAAAATCTGAAGAAAGAAAAAAGCTACAGGATTGTTTTAGATATAACAAAAATGTACACAGGAGCACCAAACACTGAGAAAGAACAATATCAACACGTCAAACTGAAATGACATCCCTCTTTTACATTACACAAAGCTTCATGCCACTAAAAAAATTCATCACCAAATTACATCAGACAATCCTTCAGTATACTAAAAAAACTTCCCTATTTCAATTAACAAAAACTACTGGTCTACTTAGATATACTCCTCTTTCATTAAGTAAAGTACCTGAATGGAAAAAAATAGTATATATATATATATATATATACATGGTCTTTGACTGGGGTATGCTTTTGCCCATACCATGTTGATCGCTATGAAAAAACGTATCACATTAAACGATACAGTACTACAAGATATCCTTCATAACACTTGTTTAGTTGCCAAACTTACACTGAAAACTTTCCAGAAAAAAAAAATTAAACCTGAGCATCTCATAGTGTTACCACCCAATGAAGATGCACAATTATTACATACTAAAGCTAACACAAGGTAATTTAGGATTCTTGATATATCATTTACATATTGCATAATGAAGTATTAATTTACCAACAGGCCCAAAAGAATCTACAAAAGGTTTAGAGTTCAAGAGTCATAATCAAGTTATCCATACCTGTATAATCTTCCCAATATTGCATTTCCTGTGTTCTGGCAGGGTGTCTCCCAAAGAATTACAACACAGTTACCGGTACTTAGGCTGGGTAGTTGAAAAGTAGACCATAAAGCTATCCATTCATGTCAGCATTATGGTATAATCAGCCTTATGATTAATCTTGTAATATCTACGAAGACTATCTGCAAAATGTTACATACAACAACTTACCACGATTTCGGAGATGCTGAATATGAAAATATAAAAGACCTACAATTCAGGCCCTGATGTTTCACAAGCACGACCCTCAGTTACACCTACTTCATAAAAACCAGTTTTGCTATTGTGTGATTTACTTTTTACTACTCACTTCTTTACATGAGTTATGATTTGCACCTCAGTGATTGAACGCCATGGGTTTCACTCTCCCTGCATGCAATACATCATGGAAAAAATCACAAGTATAACCAGAAAGCTGCCATAATGCATATCCTGCCAGAAACCACATGGACCTTGCACTATAAAGATGTCTGATTATATGCTGATATTTACCCAGCAGTTCTATTCAATTCATAATTACCTCTGGACTAATTTCTATGAAAGAGTCCTGGTGTCACTAAGACCTCTTTCTAAATGCTCCTGCTTCATAAGGCCATTTCAATTCCATTAGCAGGGAAATGTGGACTCCTAGGAAGTTTAAAGTTCTTCAATGAGACTGTGCTCTCAACAATACAGCTTCACTAATGGTAACTCTTCACTTGTGGTGCAACCACTTGCAGGCAAAGTCCAGTAACAACACCAGTCACTTGTATGTACACATTCATTTTTACTGTGCTTTTACCTCTACACATTTTCTAAAAACTACAAAACTTTCTCATGAGTAATAACTGATGAAGGAAAATAATGGCCAGTAAAACTGCAAAAATATGCTAAAAGCCATGACAACATGGTCCAGCCCACCTCACCAATGTCAAGATTAGAAAGCTAGGGAATCAAAAATAACATTTTCACTGCATCTAAAGCTAAATTAACCATTACCCCCATTTGGATAATATACAGTCCTTAAAAATTTTTATACAAAACTTTCTTCAACTTACCTTCTTGCAGATCCCCCACACATTCAAAAGTTACCTTTAACTGCATGGGATTAAAACAAGGATAAGTTTCCTGCACCACCATATAAACCTTGGCCATCAGTACATGTCTTGAAAACTCTTGGGAACAATTAGGTGTCTTTCACTACAATAACTACATAGAAATGCATCTCCTTCCTTTCCTACCCTTCACAGCAAACACTGTGTGTGTGTGTGTGTGTGTGTGTGTGTGTGTGTGTTTTAGGAAATATGTCACGAAATGGCGCATCAAGCTTAAATCCTATCATATAATTTTTTTTATGTAGGCTGAGATGGCACAGGCAGCTGAGGCCCTAATCAAGGCCATCCCATTAACAACATATTTATTTATGTATTTATTATACATGATTGCTCTTTCCCACGTCAGCAAGGTAGTACCATGAATTAGACGAAGAAAAACACATCACCCCTGCATTCACACATATATACATACATGCACACATATGCACCGTACATATATATATATATATACACATGAACATATACATATGTACATACATACACATACACATATACACATGAACATATTTAGACTTGCTCGCCCCCATCCACTCCTGATGCCACCCCACCCCACAAGAAAATAGCACCGCCACCCCCCGCGCTGGCGAGGTAGCGCCAGGAGACAGATAAAATGGCCACATTTGCTCACACTCAGTCTCTAGCTGTCATGTGTAATGCACTGAAACCACAGCTCCCTTTCCACATC
>JAYMFT010250128.1:0-10916 GCA_038088735.1 Panulirus argus
TGTATGAATGTATGTATGTATGTATATTGAAAGTTTGCAAAGCTTTAGCCTGTAGCTCTAAAGCATTGTCAAGCCATTTTTATTGTTCATTGAATGTAAATGCCAGCTACAAAACTTGTTCCCATATTGTGGATATACAATCTATAGTTTATATTCTGTCTGTCCAAGATCGTACGTACATGTGCAGATGTAAATAATTAATGAAATATAACTATAGTGATAGAGTCCTAAGACTTCATAAACATTTTTTGTAAGAATTTTATATTGATCATGTGAACATTCGGAATTGTCATGTATAGTTTGTATGGGGAATTGTGAGTGAATGAGTTTTAGTCAGTTGAATAACTGTGGATTTGTCCTGTCTAATCAAATTTATTTTTTGTGACTTGATTGTTTAGAATGTAATTATATTGTGAGGATCCTTTATGTTATTGGATATCACAATAACAGTGCTTTAAGTTTCATTAGACATCAGATCATAGTTTGTGATTTTCTACATTAAAATTTGGGTCATTGATAATGCTGGAGTTAATGTTATCTCTGGGATTAATCAGAGTTTCCCCACCTGTGCAGCTTTCTTGGAACTGTGAATGAACAATGTTCATGAAAATGATCATAAATTTTTTGTAAATAAAGTGTTATGAGAAATTGTAGTCTTTGTTCCTAATTTTTCACTGTAATATGTAGTTGAATTTTGGTCAAGTGAACAGTTTAAATCTGAAGAACTGATATGCAGCATAATGAATCCAAAAATGTATCAACTAACTCCAGTCCATTATAGAGACTGGACCTGGTAGACAAAGCCTCAGGTATAATTGCAAAAATAGTCTTAAGGTGAGACTTTCTGATCATAAATGAGGGTGGCTTGATGATACACAAGAGTATTCACATCTTGCCTAAAGTGACCAATGATTCACCTTAAACAAAAAATTAGTGTTTGTCAATACATACCATGTAAATACAGATTCTTCCCATTCCCAAACCTCTTCATCTTAGGCCACAGTACTCCAGTGTGAGAGACTGATTGTTCCCGACACAGTAATGAATAATGAAATAAGTGTAATGGTAATGTTTAACTTTCCTTATTTAGGTTAAGAAAAGGCCATAATTTGTATCAATTTCCTCAGTTTGATAGATAAGAAGAAAGAATGCTACCTTACCTTCATACCCCAGGAATCCCTTTTATGGGGCCATAGGCAGAAAAGGCTAATTAAATAGAATAATTATTGTATGGGTTGGTGGTCATTCACCTGCTCTGAACCCTTTGGTTGTGCATGTTGATGCCACAGGCCCTAGTGACGTAATTTCTTCAAAAAATTAATGCTGTTGCTCAGATTTTTTTGCTAATTTCAGTTATGAAAATACCATCATGTTTCCACATATGACAATAAAATTAGAGAACAATATAAGATGGGGAAAAATGTTACTTTTCTTAGAAAACTATGAAATGAATTACAATAATTGTCAATAAATGATAAAGAACTAAGAAAAAAGCACCACACAAGTATAGTGTCACTGAAAAAATCTTTTCATGAAATAGTGTAGGAGCTAGATATTCTATGCTTTATATTTGATAACAATTCTGCCAGAATTGTGGACATGCTCTAGAAGAATGGCATGTTTTTTAATTGATATTGATGGAAGTAGAGCCATTCACCTAATGGGATAAAACAGTCTCAACAGTGGTTAAACCATGCAGCTAAAGGGTTAATCTGTACACACTGACCTTCAATTGTGAAGAGAGCTGCTGTTGAAACTAATGACTTTTTTGAGACTATTTTGACCAATGCATCTGCAACATGTATTGTAGTTAGATACCCTCTTTTGCTATGCATAGAAATCTCAATTCAGGTATAAGAAAAACATTTCACAAGCAGAGCAGTACTTATTCTAAAAACCATGGACTGTGAAGTCAAAGGCAAAGACTGTCCCATGTTGACAGTACTAGAGATGACCTGTAAAAAGAATTCACAAACACTACAAAGTAAATATAAGCATAATATTCAACCAGATTTTGAAAAATCTGCAAATTCCTTATGTTGGAGATTCATTGACAGGTTATTTATCAAATGGACACAGATCCTTGACAGAACAACTTCTTCAAATTATTCAACAGAATTTTAAGCACACAACAGGTACTGGTGGTGTAAATGGCACAATTGCTCCCTCCCAACTCTTCAGATGAGATTCAGATGATGGTTTAAAAGTTTCCTGAGTTCTAGTATGTTCAGTGCCTCTTCATAAATGTGTGAAAGGGACTTGTCTGCCCTTTCTCCATCTTTAGCACACCTTGGTGAGTGATAGGTAAAGAGGAGGATGAGGTAAGAAGGCTTAGGCATGTCTGGAAAGAGTTTAAGTGTAATGAGTCTACAAAGGATGTAGAACAAAAGCTGGAGGATTTGATGGTACTGATGTGCTTCTTTTAATGCCATTTAAAATTCAAAATGACTCTGAGGAGCTTGATGTGATGAATAACTTTGATCAGAGTGTGACCTAGTGAGACAACTGGGGTTGGGACAGAGCTAAAAGCAAAGATGATGATGATTAATGGTAATGTTGCCAATATTCCAATACTGCAGGTAATTAAGGATGTTCCGAAGGGCAAAGTAGCTGAGAGAGCTGTTGTCAGTGTTGACATCAGTAGCAGTGTCATCGAAATCTCTCCATCGAGCAGATGTATGAATTGGGGAATCATTTACAAAAATGAGAAAGATGAGAGCCACAAAGGTTATGTCTCTCTGGGTTTTGATGCAGGAGTAAGAAGCTGACCAAACTGTGTCTGCCTGTTAAATAGAGGTAGGACTATGTGCTCCAATGGGCAAAATAAAGTTAAGGAAAAAGTTTAAATGGAAGAACCTAAAAGATCAGAAATGGAAATGCAGGGGAAGCAGAAAGCAGGTGGGCTGTTCACTTTGCAGAGACAATGTTAACCTATAATGAGTTGGTACAGGAAGTCATATTACTGAGGGTCTATTGGTATGGCAAAATCTGTTTAAGCCCAGTTGAACACAAAACGTTCGCACAATTAACTGGAGATCAAAGGAATGGAAATGGGCCATAACTCACAGAGACTTTAGGTTTGTTGACTGGTATAGGGGAGACATGAATTTCACTGATAGAAGGTGCATTTTGAGTGATAGAGTGGAGCATTGATGCTGGAACAGAGGGATTTGGCTAGCACGGGGATGAACTCCATGCAAAATTTTATTTGATAAGTCATTAGGTATAGTGAAATGTTTTATATGAGGATAGGTAACCATCTGTTGACTTTAAAATGCTGTGCTGGGCTGGAAGGTAGGCTGAGTCAGACAGTGTCAAAGAAAATCTCTGTCAAATGGTGTCAAAGTGGGCTAATAACTTGAGTGGCTTCTTCATTGGAGAGGTAATTAATGCAGGCAAAGGGGCAACTCTGCTGTTTGAAATACTCAACTCACTCAATACTCAGAACTATAGGTTGATGTCTGACTCATTCATGTGTTATAACTTGGTAGGGTAATAAGATTTCTTCATGTCCCGTATTTCATAAATTATTTTCTCATAAAAGGGCCTTGTTGAGTTGTGTACATGTGGCCTAAGGCCTGGTGGTATTGCTGCATTACTGTCATAATGGGGTGTATAATCCAGGACATGTCAGTTGGGTGTTACAGATCTTTTAGTGAAGTAATGGTAGCACTGACACCATTATGGAATGTGATGGTACCAGTGCACCAGGCGCTGCTCACATATTCTAGATGAGGATTTCAATAGTAAGCTAAATGTCATATCCAGTTAAATAAAGGCTGTTCTGATAGTCTTAAGTATCTGATTCGCTTTCTTGAATCATTGTGTTTGCCTTTCGTAACTCCAAGGTTTTTTTTATCATTTTGAGTTTCTATTATATACTGGAAATACTTCACATGTTTGGGCGAAAACTAGATTACCATTTTATTCCAAGATTAAAGCGTTTTGTACAATGTAAACATCATTGAAGATGACTGAAAACTTTTGCGTTGTCTGGAAACATTTATACTTGTGATTTCACATATTCAGGCAGGTCATTTATGAAATGAAAAACGAACCATGTACAGATATTTGAGGGATCCAACTTTTTGTGATGTTATGAAATTCTCAATATGAGCCTTATAAACAAATTCTTTGTTTCAGGTTAAACAAGAAGCTTCTGGTTGCTTCATGTAGTTTCACTGATTTATACTGCATCCATTTTACTCAACAAACTCTTATGAGGTATATCATCAAATATCTTCATGAAGTCCATGTGAAATTCAATAATAACTCCACTCTCCAATCATTCCAATGACATAGCGCTCTAAGGTTACATTTAGAATATTGTCCTATTCAAAATCAATATTGTCTGTTATCCAGTAAGTTATTTCTCTGCATATTTTCTAAATTTCTTTTACATATGATTTTAGCCATTATTTTACATGAAGTGCTGGTGGGTAACAGTCTTCACCTTTATGCTGTTTTTTTTATCCCTTTTTTAACAAATAAGATCAATGTTCCAGCGCTCAGACTGTAAACCAATTGATAAAATAGTTTTAAGCCTTGCACATCTTGAAATTTCAATGACAATTAATATATAAAATCTCTGGGAGTACTTTGTTTGGTCCCAATTTGAGTCATTGTGCGTTATCAGTTTGTATAACCAAAAATAATACATGAGAAGGCTGGAGAAGTGGCGAAAGTATTGCAAGGTGCCAATATTAATGCCAATGAACACCAATTCATCTTTATATGCATAAACAATGAGATGTATGATTGTTAATCGAAATCCTGTATTTAGCTAGTGTTCCAGTTGGGTTGTTGGAGTGTTATAACAAAGATGGGCAAGGAAACACGTTAAACAATAATAACTACTTTATTGGTTAAAGTCCTTAAAGTACGATAGCCCAGGAATAATGAGCAATAGGATGTGCAGGATTATGGTGAAGAAGAGGTGAAGTAAGGTTAGTCAAGTTATACAGAAAGGCTTGGCAGGGGTCCTGTGATGCTGGTAAGGATGCCAGATGAAGCGGGAGCACCTGGGAGAAGTGGGTGGCTGCTGAGTCTACGTGGAGCTCCTGTAGGAGGTGGGTGGGTATTGCGGCTCCTTGAGGATGCGGCAGCTGCCGGTTTGTGCTTGTGTTGCAGAAGTGCCGCGGGCGCGGCCGCAGGTCCCTTCCCGTTGCAGCTGCTGCTCTTAGGACGGGCGGAGGTGATGTCCCACGCGAGTCCTGCCGAAAGTGGACGTCGGAGACGAGGCACCGTAATGAAATCTGACAGGAAGATGAAACATCAGGAGTCACGTTGGAACTTCTACTGATGTTTTAGGCACCGAAAGGGCGGATTGAGTCTCGTGTCACATCGCCAAGACTTCAGGTGCTGGCAGTAGTGCACTTGATGTCTACAACAAGTCAACTGCATGACTACCTTCCTACGGTGATACCCGAGTATCTAAGAGGCAGGAAGGTCAGGTCGTCGAATGTCGCAAACTCTGACCTCTCTTCATGCTGATGGAATGACAGCGGCGCCTTTTATGGAAAGGGTCAGGTCATCTATTACAGCGGCATCTTCTGATCTACCTCTGCCGAACATCGAGTATGGATGTCAAGAGGTAGAATCACAGGTGCGGTGCGGACGTAGGTTAGGCCATTAAACTCATTTTTCTAGGATTATTAGGTAAGGTGAGGCCACCCGCTGTGACTTGCCAAAAATTCAGACCGTTTTCAGTCACGTTAACACTTGAGCGACATTAGGTCGTTACACTTCTAATCATTCCCAAACTGAGATGCCATTATACATGAAAACTTTCACACCAAATTTCAAACTATAGCAATGTCTGTCATAAAGTGTCTAGACCTTTGTCATAAAGTAATCTACACCAGTTGCATATAAATGCATAATAATATCCTGAATGTATAACAACCTATCTATATTTTTAAGGCTGGTGAAGTATACGTTTCCCTGATATAGCGATTTCTATTAAGAAATCCAACATTGAAATTTTATTGTTTCACGCGCTATAGATAAAGTCTTAAATTTATTGAGGTTATTTACAAAACTGTACATTTGTGAGAAGACAGTATTATTTGCATAACCAATATAGGTAACTTTGTATTTGAATGTATTCTGATCCAAGGATTATGTACTGTAGTCATTTGATAAGTCACAGTGCTCGTAAATACCCGTTTGGTTAGTTACTTGTTGGGGACATCGACTTATCTTTATCTTTTCCTGTTATCTACCCATTTATCTGTTGTCCACCCATTCCCCATGTTCACTGACCGTAAGATGAACTACTGATGGGAAATTTTATGTCCTGACAATACGTAAATCAGAGTACATGACAGTTTCCTTCAGTCGACGAATAAAGCTTTTAACGTGACTGATTCTGCTTCATTATATGATTAAACAGAAATACTGTTCTTATTTCATATATGTTTAAAAAGCTGTCATAGAATGCCATTACTTGAATTAATTAAGACATACGTTAAGTACTGTTACGTGTATAAACAAACCCGAGCGACATCCAGTTACATAATCCTATATTGGTAATTGGATTTGATGACAGGGGAACTCTGGTGTTCATTTACTTCTAAAACAATTCCGGAAGAAAGCCCAAGACATGGTGGAGGGACCAGGATGCAAGCTAAATGGGGAGACTCTGAGGAAAAGAGCCAAAGGACAGAAGGTACAGGCCGTGGACGGGCAGATGGTGAAGAAGGTAAGGAATATGGTGGTTGTCAATTTCTTTCGCTGAGAATTGGTTTAATAGACAGTACCAAAAGCTAATTATATAACTAGTAAGTCATTTGTTTACGCCTTTAACTTAGGTTGTCGAAGTTAGATTTACCCGTTAATCTTGTGAAATTACTTCAGAAATCGTGAATTGGTGAAAGATCAGTTAAGTTCCGCATCTTTCTTAGTCTCAAATTTAGTGATTTTGTTCCGCAGTGGTAGTGCACTGTTTAAAGAATGGAAAGGGATAGGATAAGCTAAAGTTTGAGCATCATATATATATATATATATATAGAGAGAGAGAGAGAGAGAGAGAGAGAGGAGGAGGGAGGTAGAGAAAGACAGACAGACAGACAGACAGACAGAAGACTAATAGTCATTATCTATTTTGCTTTTAATAGAATAATGATATAAGCTTTCCTTTGCAGGATATGATCTCCGTTGCAATGGCCATACCCTGGACAAATATAGCCCCATCACCGGTGGCTGTCACTTTAAAGGCTTTGAGGTTCAAGTTCCATTACACCAATTACCATCAGTTCTGCCAAAGATGTGACTGATTTTCGAAAAAGGAAACAGAAAACAGCATTTCTTGAGCACTTTCCAGCACTCACAACTCACACCTCGAGAGCAATTGCTTCCATTTCCATGAGGAACAGTGTACCACTTCCCACGTTGCTTTTCGTCCCGTATAGGGAATAAATAAATTCACAGAATTGGTCATGAAATTACAATGAGAAAACTTCTGACTCTCAAGTTTTGGACGAGGGAGAGACATATCACCTGAGGAAATGTTTTACTTAAGGACGGAAAATTGTGTTCATGGAACCGAAGTTACAATTTCTTCTTTTATTCCCGCCAAAATTTCCGGGTCAAGTTGTAAATGTGATTTTTTTTTTTCCTAGGTGATACATATGTATGAAGGGATGGAGTGATCCACTGCCCACAAGACGCAAGTGTCAGACGATCCACTCCAGTGAACTGAAGGAGGTGACTGTGTGACCTCCTACCCCAGAGAACGACTGAAGAGCTAAGCCAACAGACCCCGTGACAAAAGACGGACAACAGAAAACTGGAGATTTAAGTCCTTTAACTTCACATAAGCGACCCTAGGACTGCTACATGAAGCCAGAGACAGCAGATTCAGCTCACGACAGTGGCAGAAAGAGAGAAAGAGAGAGAGAGAGAGACATCCACATCTTGCCCGGAACATAACTAATCTAATATCCAACTCAAATTATGTTTCCCTCGGAGACCTCGCGTGATGATGATGGAGCCTGTCTCGAATATCGATCAGGAATGTGAAAAATTGAAGTTACCTTCCAGCTTATCTACTGAACGTGGTGCTAGAATCAAACGTACTTCGGCAGAATGTGTTGTAAGTTTGAGTTACAGATTTTCATATGTCTCAAAGGAGCGGCTTGTATTGGGGGATGTTTATGGGTTATGTATATATATACATATTTACGACATAGGGTTACAGAATCATTCCTTTGAGGACGAAAGTGAGTCTCTTCAGCAAAATAGCATCGTGGTTTAATAAGGAAGTGTATTTTGAAATAGTTGAAAAAATTAGCATAAAAGCTTTCCAATGACTGTACGGTATTACGATCACTGAGTTCGACGGAACGACACTATAAGACGATGTTACGAACCTTGATTACAATGGCACGAGCCTTGAGAGCGATGTTGCTCGACCTTTACGCACGACGTTACGACACTGTAGTACGATGTTACGACTCTTGGATAAAGCGATAGGAACCCCGAGCACGGAGGTGCGACCCTTTTGGGTATGATGATGGTGATGATGACTTGGCCTTTGAACCGAACCTTAAAAGGTCAGTTCAAGGGCCATACCATTAAAACCTACAGTCGAGATCAAAGACCCCAAGACTGAACGGTGAGAGTGGTCCTGGAAAAAGGAGGGGAGCGGGGGGGAACCCCGCGAAGACGCGTACTTCCCTCAGGCAAAAGGAATATTCCAATTCCAGATGTCGTCGAATTCCTTTCTTTTTATATCTGACGACAGAGGGAGAGGAAAAGAAAGAGGAAAGCCCACAGGTATACAACAGGGTCTACGGAGGTGAGGAAGGCTTTCCCCCGAGTGGTGGTCTTTCCCTGGCTCTCTCTGTGACCTTTTTTTGCCGTGTGAGACATGGGATATAAAAGAGAGAGAGAGAGAAGTAAGGAGTCGAGACAACATTGCAAACAGAACTCCTCCGTTAAGTGACAGGAATAACACCTGCTGGGATCCCAGCGGAGTGTAAAGATAGCTCAACAAGTGGTGGTACCAGAGGGAGTAGTAGAGATATTCAAGAGTTGCTGCCACAGTTAAGGAAAACGCATATCCTGCAGGAGATAATCTCCGTGTGCAAACTTCTCTCGAGGCAAAAGACGTGTGAGGAAGAAATCATATCACAATAAGAATTACACATTTATTCAATTAATTATAACATAAATGACACTACCAGTAGGATACTGATGTCATAAGGAAGTGATAGTAGTTGTGAAATAGCGTAAGATTCCTTCATTTAGTTGTGTATCTCTCTTAAACTACAATGAAATGAGAAGTTTCTGCTTCACCATGTAGTGTTCTCATTACTTCGAGTCACCTGAATGAATATAAGAATTGGAGGTGAACAATAACTGAATAGACTTTAACCTTAAAAGGAAAATACCCCACAAAATTCAGTGCGACTGCTGGTGTTGATGTCGAGCACCTCTTTAAGAGCTCTAACCAAGCATGATAATAATGATCACAGAGACAATTAAATGTAGGAATGTCATTATAACACCTAACGATCACTAGAGTCAGAGTGATTTTCTCTAGTTATGATTATTTCATTCCTTGGAACGTTCTTCTGATAGCGAATTTTCAGGAAACCTGCAATTGTGATAGTTATACTGGATATCCTCAGTCACTTGCTACTAGGGATAGATAATGGTATTGTCATTCCTCATTTAGTGGTTTAAAGAATGTGAAGTTAACCTCAAGGAAGGTGAGACCATCAGTCTCGTAATGGATACCATCCTTCAGTGTAAGATATTATCATTATATTCCCATTTGCTCGGGAGTACAGAAGTGGGCCCATTAGTCCATCAGGCTTGGACGCCCCACAGACAGAAATATCATCGACTCTGACCAAACAAAGACCTACAGTTTTAACACACACACACACACACACATGGGCACCTGACAAGATGACGACCTCAGGGTAGGGATGACCTCTGTCTCCAGCTGTCTAGAATTAAGCTGCTGTTTTGTTTTCCTTTGGGTACAAACGTCTTTGTCACTCCTGCCGAAGATGTACAGTGGATTGTTCATCCTCCTCGGACCTCTTTAATGACTTGGGTGACTTTGACAGTTAAAGCGCCCAAGACAAATACGAACTCGCAAGTTTTCCAATCCTTGAGTTTACAACATTCCCAGATGGACACTTCAAAGACCTCGAGAAATGTGTGTGGTAGAAGTTTGGTCAGGTGGTGGATACTACGAGGCTACCAATGAGGTGTGCAGCTGTGGTAAAGGTTTAGATTTGTTTTCGGGTTGGGTGTTTGTGTCCTTTGGAAGATGTGGTTAATGAGGTGGTATTGTGAGCAGTCAAATTTGTACGGACCCGAGCGGTTTTGGATGCTGTAGAAATGGATGGGTCGTAATGTCTGCCTTTGCGCGCTCCAAAGCGGTTGATGATAACGTGCGTCTGTAAAGCATATGACTGCCTGTGACAGTCTAATTTAGCACAAGGAGGAATATTAATTTTTCACGTCCAGCGAATAAACGTTCTTCAGAGCTGTGCTCCGCAGTCTCCTGACAAATGGCTTAGTGTATTGACAACCTTTCTGACGAGGCGTTAATCCCTTATTTACGTAGACAGCTGAAGGGTCGTGGTATTCAATTGTTTTGGAAACCCGCTGAACTTTTTACACAAGATATGCGTCGTAAAAGCGCCGAGGCAAGGCGAAAGGTCACGCGACCCTTTGAGTGACTGCCCCTTGATGACCTTCACACTATATATATACATAACTAAAGTGGGAACACCGTGCGCGAGAATTCGCTCTCGCCGGGGCCGTATCATAGTCAGCGGACGGAAAAGAGTACAGCGTCCTCGATGAGCTTCTCACCTCCAAAGAAACCAACTTTGCCCTGCTGCCGAATGTAACCCACTTCTGAACCTGCAGAAATCGTATAATTTATATAT
>JAYMFT010250139.1:0-10916 GCA_038088735.1 Panulirus argus
GGGGCCAAGTGAGGATTTTCCGTCTTAAGGCTCAGTCCTCTGTTCTTAACGCTAACGCGGGAAATGGCGAATATGCATGAAAAAATATATTTATGTGTGTGTGTGTGTGTAAACGTAACATCATTAGCGTGGGTTTAGGAAATCCCAGACCTGCGTATATTGATTTAGATTGTCTCCCCCGCACACTGACAATACCTGCCTGTGACGTCACAGGATGGCGGATGTTCTCTGTCCTGGGATGTTTTTAACTGCGAGGACCGTGCGGGGTAAGGGAAGCCAGCTGAAATTTAGGAAATTTGAGTGTGGAGATTGACTTGTGTTAGTGTGTGGGGACGCTGTTGTTTGAGTGTGTGGTGGTGGTGTGTGTGAGAGAGAGAGAGAGAGAGAGAGAGAGAGAGAGAGAGAGAGAGAGAGAGAGAGATGCATACCAGCCCCCTCTCACACAACACGACCTATAATCCCGTCGCACCCACAGTACGACCCCATCACCCCCAGTGCAGACCGTCACTATAATGGTCAGTCTGGGGATGGTGAGTGACGTGTGCTGTCTTGGTGACCTGACGGTGAGCGCTGGGCTGCTGTGGCTGGGATGGTTACTTGTTCTAAAGACTTGATCAGTCGCTTGGTGGCGGGTGGTGATTCCAGTGTACCTTAGGACCTGGTGACTCCACTCGCAGGTTACGGGGTCGGAAGTTTTGTCATCACCCATGACTGTTGATACGAGGTGCTGGGTGACTGACGTCGCATTGCCGTGAAACAAATTACGGTTTCGGGAGTGTGCCTGTGCGTGGATCAACTGGACACGTTGTGCCTGTGACCGTAAAGGTCTACCGGCCTGGATTTGTTGAAAACGTGGATGGTTCGAGTGTGGTAAATCCGGAGGGAGAGAAGTGAGTGGCCAGTGTGCATACTACCGCGGGTAGCCATCGTGGTGCTTGTTTCCAAGAGTTTACTGTTAAACCTTACGGTTGAGTGGACGCAGCATGAACGGCTGGTGACAAGATACAGTATATCCTTTTAAGGTTGTTGTGTGATGAATCATCTTAGTGTTTTTGTATAAGCTAGAAGATTAATGATTTTCTTGTTTTACGTTGCTCAGTGCAACGCGAATAATGAAGCCCGTGTTGCTTGTTGCTGCTCCTGGTGATGCACGAGCCATGTTAGCCATGCCCTCTAACCCCCCCCCCCCCAGGCTGTTTGGAACAGGTAGGATGGTAAGGTCTGGGGCCCTGCTTGGAGGAAGGGAAATTGAGGACGTGGGTGCGGGCTGGAGAAGGTACTGGGGAAAACCGCAGCTCTCCAGGCCTAGGAGAACACCAGAGGTGGCGGGAACCATTGTTGCTGCGACTCCCTCCCGTCCGGGGTGTGGTTGTGGGCGCCTGAGAGCGCTAGCGTCTCCTCGGTATGGATACCTGTCTCGTCTGACGGAGACCCTTGGTGACCTCAGAGGTCCTTTTGTGATACGGACCACAGGATGGACGTGGGGTGCACAGCGAATTAGAAGCTGAGAGAGGCAGCGACTAACTCAGCACTGCGTCCGCCATGTTAGCTTTCTTGCATTTCCCTCGTGGCGCTCTACAGATGACAAGTGAATTAGTTTATAGGAAGTTTGTATTTACATTTTTTCTGTAAAAGAGACGGCACACACTTGAGACAATAGATTTACACATGCCCTTTTTTTGACTGCATGTCTTGGTACGAAGAGCGGGTCGGTAGATAGAGCGAGTTCTGTAAGATACCTGTTATGATAGTGTGATGCCTCCTTCTTCCCCCGGACTGCTAAGCTGTGGAGTATTCTTCCTTCTCTTTGTCTTTCCCTCTTCTTGTAACACATAACCTTCCTTCCTGTAAGAGTCAGGTTTACAGACGCTGTGGCGGAGCCCTGAATGATTTCTACTTTCTTTTCCTATTACTTTTTCTTTTCACCCGAGATGACCTCGATTGGGGTAGGTTCTGCCCGTGTCATGTCGGTCATTATACAAAAAGAAAAAGAAGAAAACACGAGGATTAATCTTGACTGACATTATACGGTATATTCGACAAACAGATCAGCAGCGGTGGGTCAAACACTAACATGCGGGCATTGCTTATTTTTCTTTATGCTACGTTGTGACCAGATTCACTCGACCTAACGTCCTTCTTTGGGCTTCCTTCTTGTAGGTATCCGTTGAGGTAGGGTAGGGTTACGGTGATGCATGCTCGGATTGCGTTTAGCTAGGCTAGAGTTACGTTGAGATAGGCTTGGTTTGCGTAGAGGGAGGCTTGGGTTACGTTGAGGTAGGCTAGGGTTACGTCAAGGTAGGCTTGGGTAGGTGCGTGGTGGTGTGTGTTTAGGGGGGGGTGCTTGGTGAGAGGTTAGGTGAGGTTGATTGGTGCTCTCCGACGATCCTGCCCTGCCAGATATTTTTCGCTCATCGTAACTGACGTCTTTTTTAATGAATCTCTATATTTGCAAATTTTAAGTCAGGGGAAAAGTGGATAGATCCAGCGATAAACTTTCAGTATACTACCATTTAAATGACCATTACCAGTACATAGGCCGAAACAATCGCTGCCTGTTGATGATTGTAATTTTGAGTGCAGTGTGGATCCTGAAGATGGAACTTCTCTTGGGTGAAGGAACCACTTGTTGTAGGCGGTTCCAGGAACAGTAAATGTGTTGCCTCCAGTACATAGCTCAGTGAGGTAAGATTTACATCAGCAACAGTAAACGTGCAAGACCGCGTCCTGCCACTGGATCACCCAGAACAGAATATCTGCTTCTTTTCAGGAGTCTTCAGTCACCTTTTAACCCTAGACATACACCAGTCTAACACCTGCGTCCTCCCGCCACCATGACTGGTCACTAATTCCTAAACTGTACTTGCTCTCAGTAAAACGTCCGACACACACGTCATTCACGAACATCAGCTCAAAGGCAACAGACAATGAAGCGCCCGCAGAACATGTACTGGTGCTAGATCTGGAGTCCCCAAGTCCTTACAGACAATTCACCCGCTCCATCCTAAACTGGTGCTCACCTTCCTGATCATTCACACCGTTACAAGCGAATCTAACAGAGCTAGAACCCACACAAAACAGAGTCCTCTGAACAAGCACGGGACACCTTGCTTCTACAAGCACCCAGCACCTACACAGTGAAACAAAGACCTTCTCAGTACAGTCTCATCTCAATATACTCAGCACTCAGTTCTCTGTAATCCCTCTTATGCAGATTCCCTCCATAACCATATACCAACCCCAAGGAAAAATGATAATAAAGAAATAACCCCCCAGCCTCACTCTCCAGAAACCTCTAAATACAGATCCCTCTTCCCCAAGAGACAAAAGTGTCACGTGGTTGGCTTCGGGTCCTGGAGCGCCCACATGTGTATAGGTATCATCCATTCCATGTGTTTCAGTACAGCGTTAAGAGATACGGATTGTTCAGTTGGTGATTAGATGCTGCTTACGACTCGTGAGGGCGTGGGATATCCCTTATTCTCTCAGGTTGCGTGATGTGACGGGGTGGATCTCACTTAACATTGGTTGCTCTGAGATGGAAAGCTTTTCTCGTTTCATAGTCCATTGGTAACGTGCCGTCATGCCATGCGGCTGACCCGGATTCAAATCCTCGAACGTCCAGGGGTATGATATTAGTTATCGGAAATGACAAAATATCTAAACACTAAACAACCCGACGAGCACTAAACACCCGCCCTCTTGACCCAGTCTGAGACACCACCTGGTCAGACATACACACATCAGAAGCTACACTCCCCAGATACATACGAGCTATCGTATCTCGTCTGCGCTCCGGACACCATCCATCATGGAAGACACTCTGACCATGTACTGCTCATTAACCATGCACTTTTATTACACGGAATCAGCACCACACTTTATGCCCTGTGCTGATTTACATCTGGGAGGTACAGTTGAGGATAGGTTGGGTAAGAGAAGACATGTTGTTCTATGACGAGGTTATCTAGTGGAGGATAGTAACCTAAACTCCTGGAGACAGACAGGATGATAAAGCAGACGGCTCCTCTTAACCCACCACTTCCTCCAGTCAGCCGACAGAACAATAGCTATTAAGGAACGCTATGTTGGGCGGATGACACGCAGCCAGGAATCTGTGGTGGGGCGGGGCTGCAGCACCTTGATTAAGGAACTGGGCAGTACTGGTGTAAAAGTCTTCCCATGGCACACAAACACTAATTACGCACATTGCTATCTAATGGGCCAACCTTTTATTATTCCATGAGCTGTAGTATTAGCTTGGAGAACACGTCGTGTCTTTGTATACAGAGTCATAATTAAAAACCCTTCTCAAGATTTTGTCCGTCATGGAAATATTGTTACTTATAAATAAATCCTGGTTGTCTATAGACAGATATATTATTGTGATTCCATCCTGTATGCGCATTGTCTTTATTCATTTATTTTCTGTTCTTTCGGTATACCTTATGTTTAAGTTTGCAATACGATGTCGTGTTTCACTTTGAATATTCTATTTTTTTTTTTTTTTAGATAATTTCTTCCTGTCGCGTGTGCAGGCCAGGGCCAGTAACAAGGGTTCCCCTTCACATTTGCGTAATGTGCACGTTAGGGAAGTGTTGTGGCCTGGGTGGTGAGAGGCGCTCCCTACCCCGGGCGGTGTGGCAATTGTGCCTTCCTGTACACTGTGTTGGGAAAGATGGATTGGATGGTGATGGTTGGTGGGGAGTATGGAGATGGCGATGGATGGTGGAGCGCATGGGGATGATGGAATGAGTAGGGGATGGTGATTGTGGAATATTTAAGGTTGTTTAGACATAAGAGGAATGATAGAATCATAGGGTCGAGTGGAAGTGGTGGTGGTGGTGTGGCGGGTGCGCAGCACAGCACTGGGAGGAGGGTATGGAGGGAGGAGGGGCTGGGATTGAGGTGATGCTGTCAGGAGGGATGATGGTTGCTCCCCGACGGTAGACTTTATTGTGGTCAGCAAAGAACACAGTGACTGCTGATGTGTTCGTGGATGTAGCCTTGCACCTTCCTTGCTCCAGGTCTTCCTCAGTCGCCCACCTGGTGTAGGTCCCTGACTAGGTCAGGAGGGAGGGTTGCGGTGTACCGGCAAGGATTATGGAAAGTAAACGATGGCCGGACTTGGTGTATCATATGTCGCTAGTAACACGAGGCTTTGAAAAGAGGCGAAATTGAAGGAAAGCCTGTCTCGCTGGTCGTCTTCCAATGGCCGTAACAGCCAGCCGTTATCTTGCCATAGAGTAGGAAGGTGTTACTCTCTGCTGCAGTATCCTTTTCCTGGAACAGTTACGTACGTCTAGCAGGTCTTTCTGTGTTTCTGGACGATGGTCTTGAAATTTGAAGGGCTATTTGCCTTGGTACGATCCGCACGTACTGTTTTATTTTCTTCTATCATTCGATTGCTAATTGTCAGGCTCAAGAGGATTGAAGGTTTCGGGAATGAAGAGCATTACTTTGAAGTATGTTGAAGAGTGGGTAAGGGAACGTGTTTATTCTCTCATTTACTAGTATCGTAGTAATGAGTTCATCAGTGACACCATTGCGTAGCATTGCCCTTTGTTTCTCTGCTTGAAGTGCCAGGTGAGGGTCCTGAGGAACACTGAAGACGATGCAGGAGGAGGACGTGGCCCCCTGCTGTGCGGAGGAATGTCTTCCGGGGGGGTAGGCTTGTGTTGGACGTGAGGTGCTCGGGACGCGGTCGACTGATCGCAAGGAAGCTCCCACCAGTACAGCAGCCTGTCAAGGTTCGGGCAGACTACAGACAGTACAGTCTGTTGTCAGGTTACATCAGAACAGAACTAGTTCGAGTAATGGCAAGGTCAGAGGAGGAGAAGGGTAGGAGTGAGAGGGACACAAGAAACTGGAGGAGTGACCCGAGTTACAGCTAAAGTTGTAATGGCGGGAGTTGTACAAGTCGCGGTAGTGAAAGTTCGTCTTAGGAACAGTGTTGCAGTGCGTGCATCATGCACACGGTGCCAGCGGTGAAGGATGGAGATAATCAGGGGAGGTGCGGATGGGAGGGGGGACACTGGGGTCAGCCTGTACACCCCGCCAGTCATCCTCCTCCAGCACCACCAGCGTACCGCACCACTACCTAGGACGCCATAGGTAATGCTATGTGAAGACTAAGGACATGACAGTTAACTTTATATCGTGAAGTTCGTTGTAAGTTACTTTTATTCTCATACAGCAGCCGGTATGACACGGACAGAAGCATGCTCCAATCGGGTCCATTCTGTATGAAAGGAAAAATTAAAAGGGTATCAAGGAATATTTTGATATGAAGATATTGATTTGAGCTCCCATTGTATAGTTATAGGGAGACCTTCCTGACGGTGCCCGTCTGCAAAAAGAGTTTGTTGTTCCATATGCAATGACCAGAGCAGCAAGAGCCTCGTCTCCCACACGTGTGATCAATACCCTCAGTAACGCGTTATGGTAATGACCTACTTTATGAGAGTGAAGACTCGCACGCCCCTCGGTGTGAGGATCTTGGTTCAGACTTGATTACTGGTATTGTATGATGAGGGTTACGACCTTTGCCACGCTGAACCTCCTGCAGCAGATGGGTTAGTTGCTGGTTGGTAATGGCAGCAGGTCACGGATGATGTGGGGAGGTCAGGGGGTCACCCGAGATGGTCCTAACTCAAGACTCATATCCATGTGCCTGGCTCACCTTTACCACTCATGTACCGTCCACACCACGTCTGTGCCGTCCCAAACCACACCTGTACCGTCCCACGTGCTGACCTGGCCATACACTGCGTCACTATTCGTAACTTGAGCCGCTGTTATTCGTGTCGTATTTAGTGTGTATGGTTTTGTGATTATAAGAGGGTGTCGTGTTGCGGTGGTTTATGGCTGTTAATTATCTTCTACCTGCATGGGTTGTAACGTGATGGTCTGCGGCTCAGACACCTGACCCATCTCCATGTGTCTCTCTCACCACATTGACAGACACGCTGGACGGTATGGACGGATGGCGGGCCTCATAACTGTACGTTTGTAGGTTTGTCCGTAATGCCGATTCTCCTCACTCGATATATATATATATATATATATATATATATATATATATATATATATATATATATATATATATATATATACATAGAAACTCTTCTTAAGCCCATTGTAAGTGACGTACAATACACACACACACACAAACTGCAGTACGATGAAGCCTTGGGCACATCTCCCCTCCCCGCCTTTCACATGATGTCCTCAGCTCCAATTGATTATTGTAATAACAACAAAGCTTTTTCTTTTTTTTTTTTTCTACCTCCTTTCATTAAGGACGATGTAGCCCGAGTGTCTCGCCATAAAAACACAGAACGTCTCCCGAGGGAGGCGACGAGAGGCTGGTAATACATGGAAGCACACATCACCCGTGCCGCCAGACTTTTTTTTTACAAGTGAAGCTGTGAAATGCGGCCGTAGGCCAGCGGACGACCGTCCATCCCTCCCGGCTGGGCTCCAGAGAAGAGGTATTGGTAGTTACCTGTTGGTACAGTACGTTTGGAGAGAGTTCTACACGCGTGTGTGTGTGTGTGTGTGTGTGTGTGTGTGTGTGTGTGTGTGTGTGTGTGTGTGTCGGGCGCTCCTGAAGGATGCCCCCTCCCCAAGGAACACCCTTGGTAATGGCCAAGTAACACGCTGGGCTGAAATACAGCGGGGAAAGCGCCGCGGTTAATGTCTCTCGTACGGCCCGGGCCACTTGTGGTGGGGTTTATCCCGCCCGTGCTGTGTGGTTAGCACACGGCCAGGATTTATACGGTGACCTGGGCGATGCGATTTAAACCGGGCTGTGTTTGCGCGGTAGGTTTGGCGCCCGTGTGGCCCGGGATAGTACAGAACCTGGGTGCTGTACCTTACTCTCCATCTTGACTGTAGCAAGTGGCCAAGGTGTTTGTGGTGACCTGGTTCCTCTGACTTTTCCTCCCTTGATAGTACGTAGACAGAGAGGTTCATAACTTCTTGTGTACGACCTTTAGCAATGACGATGACGTGACCTGTATAGCCTGGCTCTAATATATTCGTAAACTCATTAACAAAATCGAGGACGTAAAAGAGCTGAGCGAGGGGATCACTTCGTTGCCGTCTCGTCACTTAGACTCGTCCAGACAGCTCCCGCAGAAGGAGTGTGTTCAGGCTCAGGTCAGTTAAGCTGCGGCAGGCAGGGTCTTGCTACAGCCAGAGGCTCTGTGTGATGGTATTTTGGAAAGGTATTAATCACGGTTCAGATGAGGGGAGGTGGGTGGAGCCGGAGGTGTGTGGAGACGTGAAGGCAGCCAGAAGTCAGTTAGGACTGGGAGGAGGACTGATGGACAGGGGAATAATAAGATACAAGCAACTGGGTTGTGTGTGTGTGTCTGTACTTGGTGAGGTAGATAAAGACTCGAGGAACAACCAGTTTGCATCGCGGGAGAGCGACATTAACGTTCTTTGCTTTCTTCTCATCCCTTCTGCAGACGAGGCGACGTCGACAGCACTCAGCCCCTCTGCCTCCAGCTGATCCCCTACGGCTGTATGAGGGAGTGACATGCATAACCCTCTCCCTCTCCTCCCCGGCCGAAGATAAAGCAATAAAGGAGGGAGACATCCAGTGCCATTCTCCTCTCCCCTCCCCGGGGTTGGAGATACGGCAACGTAAAGGGGTTATATCCACTGTCCCTTCCGCTCTCTCTCTCTCTCTCTCTCTCTCTCTCTCTCTCTCTCTCTCTCATTCCAGGTGAAGATGTATCCGTAAAAAAGGTCGCCACCCGGAACCTCTACCATCTCCTCCCTTGGAATATATAACAAGATAAGAGAGAGAGATAGGCCAGAGGCCCCCCCCCCTCTCTCTCTCTCTCTCACCCTGAGTAAAACTGGAGCAACTTAGGAAAGCATTACTCACTCACAGCCCACGGTCTTAGGCACAGCTAGCCACCTGCCTTGCTGCTCCTCTGATCTTCATGTCTGCTGCATTTTGTAGTCTTATTTCAGGGGAAACAAGAGAGGACCCATCCACGCTGAACGGCTCACATGTAGAAGCACCGACCAGGTACACATCCCACTTGTGGAGGAGCCGACCAGGTAGCCAGCCCACTTGTAGAGGAACCGACCAGATATCCAACTCACTTGTATAAGGGCCGACCAGGTACGCATCCTACATATGGGAGAACCAATCAGGTGCCCATATGAAAGAACCATGTACGCAGTCCACATACAGAGGAACCCGACCAAGTGTCCAATCTGCATCATGCCCCATCTATACAGTAAGAGTGTAATATGATCTTAGAATTGTCTTTAACGCCTGAAATAGGTGTTGAATTATGTTGTTGACTATAATTTAACTCTCACGGCTTTGATGACACCTGTAGTTGTCAGGTTCTCTTGAGTCCAGCTAGTCACCCAGCCAACCAACCCAATTAACACGGAAATCGAACTGGTACCCAGCTCACACACTGAGGAGCAGGAGTGCCCCATCCATGGGGCAGGAAGGCCGCCATGGAGCTTGTTAATGACACGCCACCAGCAGCAGTCGGAACCTGCAAAAGAAATGAAGGGGGAGGAGGACGCGCGAGGAATGGATGAGTACAAAACACTGCCAAAGATAGCGACGCTTAATGGGACTTTACGACTCGGAGGGGGAGACAGTGAGGGGAAAATGAAGCCGGGAATCATTGAGGGGGAAAAAAAGGAGATAATTGAATGAGGGGAGAGTATGTAGGTGAGACAGAGAGAGAGACACACACACGAGAGTGTATTATTACAAACGTGAGATGGTAGTTCCGAATGTCGAGGAGCGCCATCACGATCATCATTTGCGAGATAACGTGATAACAAGAGAATGAAGGGGGCGTGTGTGTGTGTGTGTGTGTGTGAGGGAAATTCAGCGTACTGAGAGAACGAATACAAGGCAGCGAGGAGAAATGGAAACAGATGCAAGAAACGAAGACGTTTTAAGCCACATATCTGGATAAGATGCGAGTACGATCGCGTTCGTCCGTGGGTCGACATCAAGCCACGAAGAGCCCGGTTGAGATACGAGCCTCTTTGAGGTACTCTTCAAAGCACGCTGGGTTCTGAGTCCCTGTGCCTCGGCCGCTTGGGGTAAGAGTTGCAGTGGCCTAACCCGCTCCGCCACCCGAGGACCTAGAAGACCCCGGGTTCGTGCCCAGCGTTGGAACCAGTCCGGGAGCTTTCAGCTTTGCCTGGCTCTGCCGTCCCCACCTGCCTTTCCCCCCTCTTCCTCCCACTGGCCTCAGTGCAGGGTTCGAACCCCGTCGAGGCGCGTACTGAATCTTGAGGACCATGGATGGGTACGACCCTTGGGTACGATGGCCTGACCTTTAAGGGTCAAGTCAAAGGCCATACCATACCCAAGGGTCTCACTCTTATCGTGCTCAAGGGTCGTATCGTCGTTCTCAAGGGTCGTAGCGTCGTGTTCAAGGGACGTAACGTCGTGCTTAAGGGTCGTTCCGTCGTGCTCAAAGGACGTACCGTCGTGCTCAGGGGTCGTTCCGTCGTGCTCAAGGGTCGTACCGTCGTGCTCAAAGGACGTACCGTCGTGCTCAGAGGTCGTTCCGTCGTGCTCAAGGGTCGTATCGTCATTCATAAGGATCGTACCATCGTGCTTTGGGATCATATCCGAGAACTGCATTCAACACTTAACACAAAAGCTTTACAAATCTCAGTGCGTAACGTGTGGAAAAGGAATGTGGGAGACTATGGAAAGAGTCACTTGTAATTTACAATTTATGTTGGTGTCTGGAACTCCAGTTCCATAAAAATGGAAGCGTCTCATGATCACGTATAGGATGAGTTCAAGATACATGAAGTTCTCTGAATATCACACACTTCAAGGTATATATATATATATATATATATATATATATATAGATATATATATATACTCACACACAGTG
>JAYMFT010250150.1:0-10916 GCA_038088735.1 Panulirus argus
CCATATATATTTTAGACTGCTTCTCAAACTTCTTTCATTACTCCGAACATTTTTCAAGATTGATTGATCCTTGCAGGGCACCAAAGATTGATTGATCCTTGCAGGGGACCAGATTAGATTTTGTCAGTATTCTCATGTCGCTGTCACCCATTGTCCATTGAAAGGAAGGAAAATAAAGATTGTTTTGCACACAACAGTTTCTATGAAAGAGTCCTGATGTTACCCAAGACTTGTTTCTAAAGGCTCCTGCAGCCTAAGACTACACTACTTCCAGAAGGTGGGATACGTGGACACCTCTGGAGAGAGTTCACTGATATGACTTTACCCCCAATAATAAAGCCTTGCCAAAGGTGACTTTTCACTTGCGTTGAACTTCTTGCAGGCAGAGCCCAGAAACAAATGTGTTGCCTTTAAAATCTCATATATTTTCCATTGATTTACAAAATACATTTTCATAGAGTATTGCAGGTGTTTGCCAAGACAGTGCAATACCAGTTGTATTGTTTTAATTTGAATGCACCACAGCACACTAGGGACATTTTTGTGGCACACAGGTTGCAAAGCACTGTGGATATGTACAAACTGAAATTTTATGCCACAGTTCCAAGGTTAGATTCTGGGTAGGGATATGGGAGGTAAGACATATGGGTGTTGAATTCCTGCATATTCAGTTGCCCTTTCTGCATGATGGAGGTATTACACGGTTGCTACCGTAGATGTAGATGTTGCTACCATAACCAACTTTTTCCTGTTTATCCATATATGTACAGTAAATATCTTTGCAGATGTTACTCAAAGAGTGTATGTATGTACTCTACTGTTTAAAACAAAAAAGGCAAAATAATGATCATTCCATCAATATACGATGTAAAAAGTCATTATAAGACAAGCTTGATGGCAATACTGTCCACTTGTATATGATACTGATGGCATAGCAACTTACCTTGTACTTTACATGGCTAAGGTTATTTTTATGTTGTTTGTCTCTCATTCTGTAAAGATGTTTTACACAACTTACAAAAAAATGAGACATATTGGAGCAAAAAAAAAAAAAAAACTATTGAAAGAAAAGTTGAAAGGATGTACATGTTTAGTTAAGTGAGAGTAGTTATGCTGCAGCTTTAGAGGCAGTAGTTTGTCAATGGTCCATCCTGCAAGTAAAGATGTATTGCAGGTAGATCTATCTATCTATCTATATATGTCTGACACCTGTTCCCTTCAGGAACTCCAGTCAAGCAGGTGGCCACAGGAAGAGCCTCCACTTATCCCTATCCTTACATGGCTCCCTCTTATACACCATTCCATGCATTCTTCCACCATTTCTCTCCCTCTAGTAGAGTTCAGCTCTATTTCCCCCATGTCACCGGAGGTCTTCTTCTCACACCAACTATTGTAATCGTACTATCATACATTTTCCTTGAAAACTCCCCATCTTACATTCTTTCCACGTGCCCAAACCA
Organism: Panulirus argus; assembly: GCA_038088735.1. Taxonomy (NCBI): domain Eukaryota; kingdom Metazoa; phylum Arthropoda; class Malacostraca; order Decapoda; family Palinuridae; genus Panulirus; species Panulirus argus. Next base: position 1,461 of record JAYMFT010250150.1, read on the forward strand.
CCTTAAAGTATTTTGTTGTACCCCTCCTCTCCCATTCCACAATTCATTCCTCTTCCTTCCCTCTTGTACCACATTTCTCATACACCTCCTTATATCTTTCTTCATTTCATCTAGTCATACCACATGCTCCTCTCAAATAGCATATTTCCACTTATTCCATGACTATGTTTTGGCTACATAGGTCAGGGTAAGGACTATAATGCCCTTTAATGCTTTCTTCAGTTCCATACGTACACCTCTACCCTCTACTGTTTTCTCCCTTATCTCTCCTTCCATATTGCCAAACTTACCCAAGATAGACCCCATATCTCTAACAGTTTAGAATTCTTTCACCTCTTCCAATCTTCCTCCCCCCCATATCTGTAACACAGTTTAGTACACTTTCTTCTTTCACCCTTTAAGGTTTTGTAAAATCTATACTTTCATTCTGTTATATACAGAAATTGGATATTCTTATAAGCTTAAGAAGACACCAAAAATGTGATTGTAAGTCTTTTGACATTATTCATATATTCACAGAATCGTTTAGAAGACTGGTTGTCAATGTTGCGCCTTGAGGAATACACGGCTTCACTGAAGCAGCAGAATTACACCTCTGTAGAGCAAATGACACAACTCACTTGGGAGGATCTGGAGGATATTGGCATTACTAAGTTGGGTCACCAGAAAAAGGTAAGTAAATGCAGTAATTGGAGTTTCATAAATTAATGTAACTATTGGTACTAAGAGGAAAGGGAAAATGATGAATAGAAAGTACTTTACAGGGAAAATCATGGAGTTTAACTTTGAAGCTATCATGAAAGCTTGCAATGTTTGTTGGCTGTCTTCCTGTTGCAGACTTCGAAACACCCCAACTTCCATTTATTCTTACGCCATATTTGTATGTATAATTGTCATTAAGTAACTGACTTCAGCTTCATATATGTATGATGTCATAAATGTGAAGAGATTCACTTGTTTGTTGATTTCATAATAACAGTCTGACTAAAATAAGAGGAAAATTTAAGTAATACATTGACTTTAAAGTTCAAGAAACTCGATAGTGAGGTGAAAAGAATTGTGAAAAAGATGTACATGAAGTGTGCCATATATCTGACAGTTAAATAGTCACCTTCTGATTTTTTTCTCTGTTGCATATTGCATTTAAAGATTTACTGTCACTATTATTTAGGCCCATGGTTAGGTATCTACAAATCCATTTTATATGTGCTGCTATCAATATCTAGTTTTATCTTACACCCCATACTTGTCCTGTGGCTAATACCCCATTCTTAGCAAACTGTCATAGTAAATAAGTATTGATTTCAGTATAATAGAAGTGATGAAAAATTTTACCCAATACCCATTGAATTTTTTACTATAAATCTCCAAGCCCACAAGAAGGGAAGCTGCACTCCTGGAAAATAAAGAAGTCACTGATAAAGCAAGTTTATCAACATTTGATCCTTGTTTAATATTGTAGTTTTTGATATGTTTCTCTTCCTTGCACCCAACTTGGCAGCCTCCCACAAGTACAGGAACACAAAAAAAAATGGTGCCCTTGTAGTATTAGGTACTGCTTCCACAATCTTGAAGTCTATTCATGTTCTTGAAATTTTACTGGTCAAATGCTAAAGCTGCAAGAACATGAGCTGGCTTTGTAAGGATTAACCAATGGGATCACAGATTAATTTGACTCAGATTTCATCACTTTACTGACATTTTAATCTTGGTCCCTGAAGTCATGCACATTTCTTTTTCTTCCAGGAATTTTTTTTTGTGATTAAAGATTTGGCTGACTAGACTCAGCAAGATGGTCTCTGGTGTGTCAGTTGGGCTAGGTGTGACTTCAACAATCAGTTACACTAATTTTGTGTTGCCTGTACGTCATGGCAGACACTTGAAGATCACTTTGTTTGTCAACATCATTATCTGTCTGGCATCCACCCATTGTCGTGATTCATGCTTAACCTGCAATTTAACCTTGGTCATTGCCTGTAAAGAGCTTCATACATTTGCTTTCCAGTATCTAAAGAATTTGAAATATAAGACTTGTTTATATTTTGCCAGAGTTAGGTTCGTTACAAAAAAGATGTAACCTAGTTCATAACATGAAAGAAATACACCTTTGGCTATGGAACATTATGCAGATGTTTGTGGTATTTTCCAAACTATTTTGACCATCTGTTAAATCAGTCTTCTTAACTGTGATGAATTGCAGGCACACAATTGTTCAGTGTAACACCTATCCCTTTCAAGTACTGTTTGTGTCTTATGAGCATTGCTAACACTTACTTGGTGGTCTGTTATCCTTACAGGATTTTATGTTGTGTGATCTTTCCACAAGTTCAGTATTTCAGTACCTGCCTTAGATATTTTTTTGTTTCTTTGATATTTGACTTCATATCTCCAGCAAAAGTCAGGTTAGTTGACTGGCTATGATTGTTATATTTTGCAGTCTATTCAGTTACTGTGAAGAGGGTTTTGTTTTTTATATCTAATTTTCAGGTGTTGTGCCGCTGGCAGTGAGCCATGTCCGTATGTTGCTGATCCTTTTTTGCTGGTTGTTTTGTTTACTTGCTATGATTGCAGTCTGATAGTTTGATTACTTTTGATGGTTTACTATTACCATCATGTTTCATCTGTTAGACTGCATGATAATGATATCAAGTGAACAATACAAATTGATTTTCAGCTCAAAATGCAATGTGAAATTTAATGATGATGTGTTTAATCAGCATAATGGAAATGTAATCATGCATATGTACATTGAGGTAGAAAGATGACAGTCAGATTGATTGATCACCTGGGAGAAAAAAATTCAGCTCAGGGACCAAATGGGGTCCCTGCCATCTTCCTTATGAAGACAAAACCAGCAATAGCAACGATTTCACTGATGAGGCAAAGTCTGCATGAAAGCAAAATTGCAGACATTCACAAAATGGCATATATAACACCACAAAGGAGGATCCAAGCTCATACCTAAGCAGTACAGACCAGTTAGGTTTACTTCACATTAACTCCAGTCTGTGAAAGTGTGATAAAATGACATATTAAGAAGTACACTAACAAGGGCGAACATGGATTTTTACCGGGAAAAACTATGCAAACCCAAATATTAGTCCAGTACAATGATACTTATGAAAGTGTAATGCAGAGAAAGTGAATGGATACAGTTTTCCTCAATTGTTCAAAGACATTTTACAAAGTAAACCATAGAATTTTACTAAAAGTATCTAAACATAACATTAAGGGTGAGACAGTAAGATCTCTCCAAGTGGCATGCAAAAGGTAGGAGGTAGGTAGATAAGAGAGGCTAGTGAGTAATAGGATGATGAAGTTAAACTGCTACTGAATGAGAAAAGAAGTGGAGGGAATAAGGAGAAGGGGAAGGCCGAATTGGGGTGAGTGACTATCAACAAACTTTTTGGAAAATAAGAAAATGTTTTGAAAGGGGGTTAATAGTTTAAGAAAAATGGGACAAAATAGGGAAATTGCTGAAGGGGCAAATGGGGAAGTGGTAACTGGTGGAGATGAGGTGAAGAGAAGGAATGATTAATTTCAAGGACTGTTGACTGTGTTTCATGATAAGTTGGTAGATTTAGGGTGTTTGGTTCATGGTGGTGTGCAAAATGGGACAATTATGGCAGGGTAGTTTTATGAAAGGAAAAAGGGTGGTGAAAGCCTTGCGTAACATGAAATGCAGATGGTATTGCAATTGAATTTCTTGAGAAAAGGGGTGACTGTGTTGTTGACTGGTTGGTTAGGATTTTCATTGTATGTATGGATAATCATAAGATGCCTGAGAATTTGCAGAATGCCACTGTATACAGGCATTGAGTACAAAAGTTAATGTTCTAATTACAGAGATGTAAGTTTGTTGAGTATACCTGGTAAGTTGTATGCAAAAATGGTGATTCAGAGGATGAAGGTATGTACAGAGCATCAGATTAGGGAAGAAGAGTGTGGTTTCGGGATTGTTAGAGGATAGTGGATCAGGTGTTTGCTTTGAAGAATGTGTATTAGAAATACGAATAAAAACAGGAGCTGTATGTAGCATTTATTGAATGAGAGAAAAGTATTTTGATGGGGTTGATAGATATGCCTTGTGGAAGGTGTTTTGAACATATGGTGTGGAAGGATAAGCATTAGCTGCTGTGAGGAGTTTAAATCAAAAGGGTAAGGCATGTGCATAGTAGATAGTGAGGAGAGTGAGTGGCTTCAGGCGAAGGTAAGTCTGTGGTAGGAGTGTGTGATTCACCATTGCTGATTAATTTTGCTTATGGATGGGGTGGTAAGGGAAGTCAGTGCAAGGCATCTTGGAGAAAGGGACTGCTGTGCAGTCTGTTGGGGGATAAGTGGCCAGGGAGGTGAGACAATTATTGTTTGGTTGACATTGCACTGGTGGCAGATTTTGAGAAACTGTGAAGGTTGCTGATTGAGTTTGGGGGAATGTGGGAGAGGAGAAAGTTGAGAGTAAGGTTATTAGGTGTAGCTGTGCAAAGACTGGTTAGGTGAGGTAACTTTGAATGGAGAAAACTTGGAGAAAATGAAGTGTTTTAGATACCTGTGAGTGGATTTGGCAGTGAATGGAACCATGGAAACTGAGGTAGTCATAGGGAGTAGAAGGTCCTGGGCACATTGAGAAATGTTTTGAAAGAGAGGTCGCTATCTGCGAGGGCAAAGATGGTTGTGTTTGAGGACATGGTATTCCTAACAGTGTTGTATGGATGAGAGGCATGGGCTATTGATGAAAGTGTACAGAAGGGGTTGAATGTGTTTGAAATGAAATATTTGAGGACAATGTGTTGTGAGGATGGGTTGATTGAGTAAGAAGCGAATGGGTAAGAGAGAGCTGTGGTAATAGGAAGAGTATGGTTGAAAGAGCTGAGAAAGTTGTGGTGAAATGGTTTGGATATTCAGAGAGAACGAGTGAAGAGACATTGACAAAAAATCATAAGTGGAGGGAATAAGAAGGGGAAGGCCAAATTGGATGGAATGCTTGGGGCCTGACTATACATGATGGTAAAAGGCATGCATAGGATAGTGAATTGAAGTGATGTACTATACAGAGGCTGTAACCTGTTAAGAAATTGAAAGTAGAAATTAGGAAGAATAGTGAAACATAAGGGATATAGACCGTAGGACGAAACTGTGGGGAAGTGAAGTGGCCTTGGTTACTGCAAAAACAGTGGATATCTAGGTAAATGAAAAATTCATAAAAAATAGTGTAGATAAGGTAAATATTCAGATGGTAACTATGGAAGTTACATTAAAGGATTGTGTGTATTACCTTCCAGCTAGCTAGGAAGAGTTTTTGACTTACTGTGGGAGTTCAGACCAGGGACATACTGACCCAAAATAGGTTTAATGTACTAGAGGATGAAGCACAGGCTGAAAATAGTATTATTCTAGTTGGGAACTCCTTAGAGATCAGTGTCAGGAGTTCTCTGTTAAGGGTAATTTATCAAAAATTAGTGCTTTCCCACGGCTAATATGGAAGATATTATAGGGAAGTTTGATGTCTCAGACACTCCTAAAGATATGACTTTTGTTGTTCTGGTGGGGACTAAGAACATAGCAGCCATGGAATGGAGGAAAATATAGCAGAGACTAGGGATTTCATTTTCCAAGTTTGAAGAAAAGCCCTAGGAAGTTAGTTATATCGGGATTGCTGCCTAGATACGATGTAGACTTCTGCACCTACAGTGTAGAGTTGAGGATATCTTTAGGGAGGAAGAAAATAATTTTTATATCAATTTATGGGATATCACTTGACAACACATAACACATGACACTCTTCATAGCTTTATATATTCATGTGATGAGTGCTTTGCACTTGCCCTGCAAAATCATGTTTTAACTAACCCCCCCTACCCCTTGTTGAAATGCACTTGTATGGAAACCAAAAGTCACTGAGAACCATTAGGTTTGTGAGATTTAGAATCATGCCTGGGATGATTGATTTGAAGAATAGAAAATACTAAAAAAAATCTCTATTTTTTCAGGTGATGCTGGCTATTAAACGTGCAAAAGACATAATGGCTGGGAAGAAGTTCACTAACCCTCAAGACCCACGACAACAGTCCATTTATGGAACCCATGAAATTATGATTTCTCGAGAATCATCTGAAGGTCGTGACCAGTATACCAGTGTTCCAGAGTTCCATACTTTTGCAGGTCCACCTCATTATGGTAATGGGGAGCATAATCGGTTGAGTGGTCCTGCTGATTCTGGTGTTCATTATGGGGTACCAACTCATTATGCACCAGGTGTTCAGTATGGACCAGTTCCCCCTCCACAAGCACATGTGCATCCCATGCCACAGCATTCAGGACCTTTTCACCCATCTGGCCAGTTTAGTGCTCCACAAGGTCCCTCACCTCCAAGCTCAAAACTTCCAAATGGTCCACCTCATCCTCTTCTTGGGTCAAGTCAAGTCCAGTATCGGCCAGACGTGGTTGCTGTTCAGATCAGATCAAGTGGCAGGGGACGTAGTATTGAGAGCTTAGAAGAGCCTATATATGGCACGTATCAAACGTTCCACCCAGAGAGTAGACTGCCACTTATTCAAGGGCCCATGTCTCTTGGCAGTCTTCCACCAAGACCCTTCCCTCCAACAACACTGGGTTCATCACATCCACAGCGATCAATGGATGATGGTGATATTACCCCCACAAATGAGTATGCTAATAATTATGAGGGTGGTGGAACATTACCTAGACCTCGCACTGCCAACAAGCTCCGACCAGTTGCCAAAGTTACTGCAAAAACACGAGTGGATATTCATGAGGTTCCACAATTTATTAAAGATGGAATGAATCTAAAGAAGCCATCCCAAACAGAAGAAATTAATATGAAGGAACTAAACTTGAAAACTTTAAATCGTCAAAACTCAGAAAAAATGTATAATTCCAGTCAAGGTAGTGGAAGTACCAATAACACACCACAGGGAACACCTAAAAAAATTCCTCCACCTCCACCTCGTCGTTCAAACTCCATTAGTGAAACTTCTAAAGAAGCAGCATCACAAGAGAGTCAGTATGCATATCTCCGACGGGGATTATCATATGGGTACATGGGTATCAAGAACAATTTGCAACCAGACGTTACTCCAGATCTACCACCTCCACCAGCACCACCTGATAGTGCTAATCATCAGCACCTTCCTGATGACTTTCCTCCACCACCACCCCCATTAACCTGCGTAACAATGGCCAGTTCTACACGTATTTCAGCTAGTTCAACAATTACTACTTCATCGATCACAAGCGATTCTATGACCACATCACAGACTTCTACAACCTCATCAGAAGATGATGTGTCATCAGGATTTCGACCGAGACGAAATGACTCCAATGCTAGTTTTAAGGTAAATAGTATTTTGGATTTACTGTTTATATTGTAAATTGTATACTGTAATTTAATCCTACTCCTTTTTCTATATTATTTCTTTATTATAACTCCAGGACCATATTCTCAGAGAGTCCTGGTGTTACACAAAGTCTTCTAAAATTTCCTGCACTGCAAAGCTGCACTACTTCCAGTAGCAGGGAGATGCAGACTCCTTTGTCATGAGAAATTCTTCAATGAAACTGTCCTTCATATGATACAGCATCATCTAAGGTGACTTTTTTACTTGCCATGTAACCTCTTGCAGGTAGAGCCTGGTAATACCACTCCTGTTATCATAAACTGAATACAGGACTGTTAGAAACAGAGCTTTCAGTTTTACATGCAGAGAAAACCTAAAAATGTATGTGAATGCTTTTAGGGGAGCTGTGTTTTCTCCATTATCTTTTGTGTCACTGCCCATGAGATGGGTGATAGTGCAAAACAAGCTACTACTTTTTAGAGGAAAAGTCAACCTCATGCACAGTTGCAGACATTTAACAGGCTTTGATTAAGAAGTATATGTAAAAAAGTAAACCATGTAAAGTAGTATGTACATCTTTCCCCCAGCTATGCATTGGAACTGTATACACTGTTGCACTTTCAAGAAGTGGGTTTCACTTATGTACCGTGTCAAGACAAGTGGAACTTGTTGCCATAGCATTTGACTCTTATGACAAGTTTTTGAGAGGTATATAGGGTCATGTTGGTATTTTTTGCTTCTGGGGGACTTTAATCCATTCATCCCTTTTGCACTTAGAACCAGATTTGTACACACTAATGAGATGCACAATGATGTTTCCCACCCATTTTAACTTGGAAATTTCACAGCTGTCAGTTACCCTACAAACATCACAGTGGAAGGACTTTTATTAGAGCATGCAACTGGCAGTTGCAAGAGTGATACCTGTGCATCTAATTCCTACAGAGATAAAAACTCAGTGCCATAGGAAGACATGAGGTGTAGTTTTGTTAAGAAGTGATTTAGAGGTATATGATGATATTCATTCCTCTCATATTTTATTTGGGTCCTGTGATGACAATTAAGATGCATGAACAGTGTTGTAACCAGGTTTTTTTATGTTGGCTGAGAAGGCACAGGCAACTGAGTACCCTTATCAAAGTTACTGCATACATATATATATTTATAAATTATTTTTTTTTTTACCCCTGGGGATAGGGAAGAAAGAATACTTCCCAAGTATTCCATGCATGCAGTAAAAGGCAACTAAAAGGGGAGGGAGAAGGGGTTTGGAAATCCTCCCCTCCAGTTTTCACTTTTCCAAAATGAGGAACAGAGAAGGGGGCCAAGTGAGGATTTTTTCTCTAAGGCTCAGTCCTCTATTCTTAACGCTACCTCGCTAATGCGGGAGATGGCGAATATGCATGAAAAAAAATTTTGGTAATGTTGAAGGCTCCAGTCATGGACAAAAGTACACACTAAGGCCAGGCCTTAATTGAAATAAAGAGAGGACTATGAAGCAGAAAAAGAAAAGACTAGGGAAAGTATTTACAAATTTTTGAGGACATTAAAGACCTGTCTTTTGAAATGTGCCTGATATGGTATTGGGAGAGACATGAGAAGGTAGACAGTTCCAAAGCTTTGACGTGTAGGGAAAGAAGCAGTTATCAATACAACACACCCCTGAGTTGCCAATGACCACACAATGATTATGTGATACAGCAGCTTGCCGAGTATTGCTTGATCTAGCTTGTGGTGGGGGCACACAAGAAGCCAGCTCTCGGGAGCAAAAACCAAAGTAATACCTATAGAAGAGGGAAAGTGAACCAACTTTGTAGTGTAGGGCAAGGGGGTCAAGTTTGGCAGCTAGACTGGGACAGTTTATAAGTCGGACCACTTTTGATTCAACTCTGTCCATTCGACATATTTGTCACACCATCGGAGCCGCGGTTGACTAAAGCCATGCTATACCCACTGAGATGAGGTTGGGATACACGGGAAAACACTAGAAATTTAGTGTGTGTATTTTTTAACCTCCGCGTGGCGAGATAGCCAGGCGCACTGCCCGGGGTTCGACTCCGACCCGTGGTATATAAACATTCGTCTGTCCATTCGACATATG
>JAYMFT010250161.1:0-10916 GCA_038088735.1 Panulirus argus
CACATTCAGACACCCCAATCTGAGCCTTCGAGGAGGATGAGCACTCCCTGCCTGGCTCCTTCTTGTTTCCCTTTTTAGAAGTATATTCTTTTATTTTTTTTTTTCTTAGCTAAACATAACACATGTATATCCCGACGTAAACATACGGACGGATGCCCTGACCCTTGAAAAGATATATACATTCAGATAACACCAAATCTAAGAAAATAAAAGTTCAACAATATATCCAACGCACTTTACACCAGCATGTAACACAAAACCCAACAAAACATTGCAGTTCAGCGCCGTAATCCGGTGCTGACGACGGAAGCTCAAGGATAGAGTGAACCGGCATCCGAATGTTGCCTGTGCCCGACCGGGCTAACCCAATAGAATTATTATACAGTAACCCAGCGGGTTATTCCGTCAGCTTGTGTGTATATATCTCTCAAACACGTTCGCTGGAGCTTACCAGAGCTTAGCCAACTTTCAATCTAAAAGGGAAAACAGTGTATTGGACAAACATATATCCCAGAGTTCTCCTCGACTGCCGTCCTTGGCAACAACATTTGAAACGACCAATGAGAATGAGCCTCACAAATGCCTATAGACATCACCCCCTCTCCGTCCATTGTGTTCTGGAGACTGAGCGACAAATCCGACTACTATAGTAGTGTTCCCCCCATCATCCTGAAGTTCAACACAAGCAGAAAAACTCACAAAACGAGCTCCCTGGTAATTCAAAACAATCATTCTGGTCTGTTTTTAAGGCTGGAAGCCCTGAAATATCCGGCTGAATTAATATGAAATATCAATGTTTGCACTGAGAGGCATGGGGGAGCGAGAGTAATTTACGACTTAAATCGATGTGTGGGACCAACCAAGTGGTGGAGATGGGGTATATGGGGGGAAATGTCCCAAGGGTATTATCACATACTGCACCGTGTTTGATCATGCGTGTGTGTGTGTGGGGGGGAAGTAATACTCTATGTAAAGAAAAAAAAGAAAACATTCATTGCTTCCATATCTCTGTAATCATGCATTACAGAACCTATGCTTTATAAAACGAAGGAGCAAGTTAATGATACACATAAAATTATAACAATATAAATATATGCACAGGACAAACTATTTTACAGGGGTAAACACATTATTATTATGTAAATGGACTCGTTTACATCCGGATGTGTGCATCTGTTAAAGTTTTCAGGCGTCCAATGTATATGAAATAATTCAAGTATTGGTTGAAAGTGGAGACTGATGGAAAAAGAAAATTTATCAGGTACCAACTGTAATCTCTGACTAACCCAGTGTATCTCCGTTTTCTTCGACTATAGGTCCAGCAAAGGGTTACCAATTTATCTTAATGACACTATACGCTACAGTAAACAGCAATTAATTCCCTCCAAAGTGCGCAAATTTACATTGTCTTAATGGCTATTGAGAGAGAGAGACGCTATGCTACATATATATTTGGTGGCGACTGGGTCGACCAGGAGAGGGAGGTGGCAGGACTGGTCGATTCCATGTGGAATTTCTCCTCTCCTCCCACAGTGAGAGTACAGTGTAGCCTTCTCTTAAGACGTAGGCTTTTCACCAGCTCACACTTGTGTTACACTTCTTTCATGCTCTTTCGAGGTCCGACCTCGATGACTGCTTGATATCCATATCAAGAATAATTTGATTTATGTCGTTATATTAATTCAAACTGATCCTGACCAAGTCCTGCCATTCTGAACTGACCCGACGCAAATCACGTTCCTCCTCTGTTTCTAACCTAACCTGAACCAAATTTCTGTAATTTCAAAAGCTGAGAGCAGATTCTACCCCCCCCCCCCAACCAACACACCTCTCACCTCAACCGTCTGCGGCTGACGCGTGCGCCAGTATTTTTGAACGTCGGCCTCTGGTCAGCTGAGCGAGGACGCTGCCGGGAAAACAATAAATGGTTGGCCCTTGATGCTGCTGCTGTCCTTCTCAACGTTTCATTGCCTCGATTTGCTGGTAAATACCGAGATTTTAAGCAGACAAGAAAATATTTACTGGTTAAGGCCGAGACTTGAACCAGATATCAGGAATCAGGTAGTTTTATATACAAGGGAAACAGGGAAACGCAGTCCCAATTTATCATTATTTTTTGAATTCCTAATTTTCCTACAGTTTGTCAGACTAATGATATAGACGTATAGAACTATATATGATGTGACTAACACGAGTCGCTGATATCTGTTGTCCTACCTAACACTTGTCACTAACATCTGTAACCCTTACAAACACATGTCACTAACGTCTGTTGTCCTGTCACATGCATCTGTTGTTTTAACTAACGCCAACATGTGCTGTTGTATCTAACACCTGCACTCACACACACCCTGACCTAGCACTTTTGACTTGATCATAAGTTGATTTACGAAAGAGAAAATACAGCTGATTTTATACTCGCCGTAAACACCTGTTTGTGGTTTAACGCTCACCTAAGCACCTGTTTGTGGTTTAATACTCGCCATAAACATCTGTTTGTGGTCTGATACTCGCTATAAACATCTGTTTATCGTTTGATACATGCCATTAACATCTGTTTGTGGTATGATACCCGCCATAAACATCTGTCTGTGGTTTATTACTCGCCATAAACATCTGTTTGTAATCTAATATTTGCGATAAACATCTGTTGGTCTCTTAATGAGTTTCTGCAACAGTTGTCAGCCAGACAAGCGTTTGAGTAATTACTAGGACACTTTTTACTCAAACTCTTTTGTTCAAAAGACTGTATCTCAAATATCTGTTGTCCAAACACTTGTTTTAGATACTTGTAACTCAAACGTCTCTACCTCATACTATAGATTAAATACTTGTCACTCAAACACCTGTTGCTCAAATGTTTGTAAATATAACACTTGTTGTATAATACTTGTACCTCAGACACCTGTTGCTCAAAGGCTTGTGAGTCAAACAAATGCTCTTTAAATATCTGTAACTCGAACACTTGTTCTTTGAAAACTTGAAACTCAAACACCTGTTGCTTAAATACAAGAACTTGTTGCTCAAATGCAAACACCTGTTGCTCAAATTTTTGTTCTGTAAACTATGACAATATTTTTTTGGGGGGGCTTATTCATTTTGGTGCTCATACACGTGTCTCACATTTACATACACCAGTTACTCTAACACCTGTTGTTCAAACGGTGGGCCAAACACTTGTTGCGTCAACCTTTTCCAACATATCACAAAATTTGATTCATTTTCTTAGTTCTAATCTTCATCATTTTTACATCTGTCTCTTACTCTCGTCTTTCTTACACCTGTCGCTGTTTACACTTGCCTCTCTTACACCTGTCGTTCTTACAATCATCCCCCCGCCCCCCTCCTCTCCTCACGTCTGTCAATCTTACCTTACTGGCTCTAACACTTTCCATTCATATACTTACTGGTTCCTACACTTGTTGCACTTGCATCGGTCAGTGTCACACATGTTGCTGTTTCTGGTGTCACTCTTAGACACCAGTTTCTCTTACAGGTGTCGCTCTTACACCTGCTACTCTGACAAATGTCAATCTCACATTTGCTACCCTGATACCTGTCGCTATAAATCTTCCTTCTGTTTTTTTTTTCTTTCTTTTTAAACCTCGTTCACACTTGTCAATCTTACACCTGCCGATGGAAAACACCTGCTCACCTGACCAAGCGTTGGTTGACTGACCGATCTAGGCTTTCAGCCCCCTATCAACTACCAGAGACAATGAAGCCGTGTAAGACAATCCTGAACACCTTCCTCCAGTCGTTTGATATAATTCCCAGACCTTCCACGTTCTCACTGCACTGCACAGCCCGCCCGTAGATCTACACAGAGGTTCAGACACCCGCTGCTCAAATACATCTCGCTTGAAGAACACCTGTTGCTGCAATATTTACTGCTTAAACACTTGCTGCTCCGAAGGGGGGCGGGCGGGCAGGGGACCCCCTTCTGCTCCTCTATCAGTCTCGTTACTGCTGCGCCACCTGTTGCTCAAATACAAACATTTGTTCTCCGGTACTTGTTGCTCCACCTCTGTGTCTCATTTCACGCAGGCACGTAGCGATGCTTCTCCTTATAAACCCCCACTGGGGGACTTTGCCCAAAGACGCACAGACCACGTTCCTCGCGCGACGCGTTCTTATAATGGCAGTTGTATTATCATCATCCGTCTACTTTATCTACAACTTTTTCTTTAGTGAATTAAATCTTTTCCTCTCTCTCCTCTATGTTCTTTGCCCATGATGGAGTGTCTTACCAGTACCCCTGGTAGGCTTTATTTGATGTCGTTAGAGGACTCACATAGGGATGGGGTTATACACGTCCAGGTGTTGACATCCCTGAAGAGGGCTTCTGTGTATTTAGAGGGCATGGGCACCTCTGGTGAGGGCTATGTCCCCGAACAAGGACACCCATGGTGAAGGCCATGTCCCCGGACAAGGACACCCATGGTGAAGACCATGCCACCGGACAAGGAAACCCATGGTGAAGGCCATGTCCCCGGACAAGGTCACTCATGGTGAAGGCCATGTCCCCAGACAAGGACACCCATGGTGAAGGCTATGTCCCCGAACAAGGACACCCATGGTGAAGACCATGTCCCCGAGCAAGGACACCCATGGTGAAGGCCATGTCCCCGAACAAGGACACCCATGGTGAAGGCTATGTCCCCGGACAAGGACACCCATGGTGAAGGCCATGTCCCCGAACAAGGACACCCATGGTGAAGGCTATGTCCCCGGACAAGGACAACCATGGTGGGGGCCATGTCCAAGGGCATGAACACCCACTGAAGAAGCCCCAAGCCAAGTTACAAGCTGTAGCTTTAAGCCTACCCCATCTCAAGCTGGTTCCCATTCACCTCCCAAACAAAGATGAACAGCTGGGTGGACTGTGGGTCGTTTCCCCTGCGCCTGGATATCGAACCCGCTCCAGCGGGTAAGACATCAGGTCCGCTAGCCACACCACACCAGCGAAGCAGATGCCACACCAGCATCGATTGGTCGGGCATTTCGTGTCTGGTTGTACTAATGTGGAGCTTTATGTCGTGGTTCGTTCGTTCTGTGTACGCTGGGACAAACGGTCGCCACTCACGGAGAGCTCTGGGAAGGCGAGCAGATACTACATACTTCAGCTCGTATCTCACCAGAGGATAGTAAATCCCGGGAGGGAACTTGGCGAGCTAAGTGCCAGCGAATGACAAAATGGGGAAAGGGGATCGTTCAGAAAGACATACTTGAGGGAACTGACAGTAAGGGATGACATACTGGGGAACACAAAAAAATTAAAAACACGTCAAACAAATAGAAGACATAGTGGGAACAAAAACAGAAACAGGTCGAGACAGACATATTGGGGAAAAAGAAATTAGAAACATGACGAAAGGGACATATTGTAGGAATAGAGAGGGCATATATGTGTCCAAAAGTAAAGCACGATGAGAAACAGATAGCGCTGACAAAGAATGTAAAAGAGACACCATGAGGAAAAGATCAAACTTATGTATATAGAATACTAAAAGAAATCACAAAAGAATATATGAAATTTACTAAAAGAAATAGAGAACACTTGAACTAGGCCTCTGAGCAACAGAAAACAAACCCACGAGAATAGAATAAAATAAATCCCCCATGTTTACTCTGGCCACTTTACAGGATATATTACGAAAGAAAAATACCAGCAAATCCTGCTAGACGGGAAGAGGTTTTAAGAGGAACAAAGAACCATATTAGAAATATGACAATGAGTGAAGCGAGTTTGCTCGTGAACTAAGAGGGAGGGGGATGAGACTCAAGTTAAAGCTTCTGCTCAGCTGGAGATAATGCGGTATAAGACAGCTTAATCAGAGACGCGTAGGGAATGAAGCAGAGAAAAGCTGAAAAGAGTGGATGTACGTGTGTGAACTTCAGGACAACGGGCTCTTAAGACTTATAGTTACAATATGGTATATAAAAAAAAGAATTGATGTTACGACTCTCGTATTTCCAAAATACAATACACTTCAGACTTCAGTTACTTTATACGACGAGGGATCTTAATGATGTATCCTGCTGTCTGAATAATGAAGAGATATGACGAAGCATGTTAAGTGTACCTGGAGGAGGAGAGATATTAAATACACTTGGTGCACAGGATATGAGGTACAGAGACAATCGGGAATGTGTTCAGAAGGTGAAATTCCCTTTCCTGTGGGGAGGAGGGAAAAGGAGACGGAATACCCTTTAGTATATTCCTTACATCAAAGACTTAAGTAACAAAGACTTAAGTAAAATGGACGACTGGAGTCTCCTATCGTGGTGCAGGAACAACCCGCCTTCCACCTCCGGATAAGAGCGGGTGGGTTTAAACAGAGACTGAAGTAATAAGAACGTGGGGGTGGATGGGGAGAGTTCTTCCAGTTGTATTAAGGCAAAGGGATTCATTTCACGCGGGTCTTCAGGAGGAGAGGGTGGTCTGAAACGGGTGATGAGAGAGAGGGACTGAGAGAAGGACGGTGATTGGAGGTGGTTGGCCGGCCGCTTGGTCTGTAGGCCTATAGCCTGTCGGAGGCCCGTTTCCCCACTGAGACCATCACTCTCGTGAACCTGCTGAACTACATCCACCAACCGAATAATCTCTCAGCACCATCACGAATTGAGGACGGCAGTTCCAAGAGCATACAACACCCTCAAAAAAAATATATATATATATATATAAGAACGTATGGCTGCCGGAGTGTCAAAATCAAGAAACGTATAAAATAAGAACGACTGAATACGTGACAGGGACGCTGTTACTCCCACACTAGCTGGAGGGAAAGAGAGGTAAGCAAGGCGTCTCCAAGGCCTACCGAGGGACATCCCCGTCTACGCCAAGGGCTGGCAGAGGAGGGCTCCGGACCGAGGCTGGTGCAAGACGAGTTCTCTTGGAGGGGAGGCGGGCGTCACACTCTCCCTGAGGGAGGTTAGGGCGAGAGATGTCGAGGAACACCTAACTCTTCGGTAATGGACAGAGGGGCGATTAAATCCCCTCTTGTTGCCGCTGCTATGGGCAGTAGGAGAGCCAGGCTAGTGCTCAGCAGCAGACGAGCCTCGACCTGCAAGTACGTCTCTGACGTTCACATTTACCGGCGAACGATTCAGCAGCAGCGAGACTTTGAGATGAGCGAGATGAGCGCGCTAGGTCAGCAGAGCAAAGCCGGCGTGACTCAAGACGTTTGAGTAGGATTACCAGATATTCCTGAATAATGGAGAGAGAGAGAGAGAGAGAGAGAGGATAATGAGAGAGCACCTCGAGCGAGGGTGGAGGTGTGCCAACAAAGGCGCGGGAAACTGTGTTAAAGGTGATGTGAAGGTCGCGGAGGCTGACAGGTTGGAGTACTGGAGGGGCGTGGAGGGGGGGGGCGTGGGGGTGGGTGTGGGGGGGAGGGGGGGATACACAGCAGGGGGTGCCGCGGGAGGCGTAGGAGGTTGGCGGGTGTCCCATGTTCTACCTGGGGGTTAAGTGGGGGTCACGTCGTGCTACAGGTCCCATAGTCCCCCCTCCTCCTCCTCTCCCCTGAGATATGGGCGTAGTATCTTACTGTAACCGTTTCAACTGTTCCCCCCCCCATAGATATGGCGTCGAACTTTATTGTAACTGCTCCATAGCCTCCCCCAGTGAAGTGGAACCGTATCTCACTGTAATTGTTCCAGTCTCCCCAGAGAAGTGAGGTCGTACCTTAATGCCTCATACTACCCCCAGAGAAATACGACCGTATTTCAGTACAGCTGTTACCCAGTCTCAGTGCTGTTGGAAATCCCCTATTCATTTGCGGTCGTCTGAGACGATATAATATTACACATATCTTCACTACCATACTCATTATCTGACCAGTGAATCACATCCCTTATCTATGAGTCCCCTTATAGATGGCCTTCTGGGCTTCACAATATTTATAAAAATAAAATTAGTCCCTTAAGAATAGAACTGGAAATTAATAAAAGATAAAATGGATGATGAAATAAAGAATTGAAATGAGAAAATAAAAATAAATTTTGAGGAAGCGAAATGGTTCAAAACGAGAATGGCTGAAAAATTACAGGACACACTTTTTCAATCCATCTATATGCCACAGGCCGTTCCTCCCAGATCTAAATATTTGAATCATTTAAAAATACATCGACACGAGGGGATTTAAGTTGATCCGATAATGAGAGAAATGACATCGCCCTTAAAATCATTTCTCTGTAATTTCTACAAGCTGTCTCTTCACTAATCATGAGTGTCATGTGTTTAATTACAGTTTTATGGCAGGAAGGAAATGAAACTTTTCTGCAGTATCGTTAGAGGTGGTTGATATTGCCAAGATTCATTGGATATCATTTCTAAGTAATTACACCTTACCTAACATCCTGCCTCAATTACCTAAATCAACGGTCTAATGCCTCCTATATTCTCTCCAAATCACGTACCCCAGATCGGCTTAAATCGGACTAGATATTGTCAAAAGACCTGCAAATGGTAATGGGGCAAATTCTCCCCCATTATAAATAATTACAATTTTTGTCCTATTTCCACGCAACTCAAAAAAAAAAAAAAAATGGCTGTTTCTCTGAGCCTTGCTCAGAGAGAGAGAGAGAGAGAGAGAGAGAGAGACCCTCTCTCGCTGATTGACTGGTTAGTTATACACCAGCTGGAAATTCAATCTGCTAATGGCGTCTCCAGAGGTGAGGCAGGCTGTCCTAGAGTAACATATATATACATATTTTTAGCGATACGCAAGGCAAATGTCTGTCATCACTCCGCTAACAGTTTCTCGCTTTCCATTAGCTCGGATGGCGTGGCTTTTCCGCTCTAGATGTATTAGTTGGCTAGGCTATTACGCTCTATATGTTCTATCCTGCCAGGCAATATATCACGGTCAAGATGTCTTAACGGGCCAAGCTATTATATTACGTTCTAGATGTCTTAGCAAGGGTATTATGTTACGCTCTAGATGTCCTAGAGTACTATACGCTCTAGATGTTTGTACCCATACTGTTTTTATGCACATTTACGTTATGGCCGAAAAGATAGATATGATCACTGTATTAATAGTGTTATCACACGTCTGTAAAATGTACGTAAGACGACTCCTAGCGTGTCTTGACCTTCAAAGAAATGCGTAATGTGTCTATGGGACTTTTGTTGTAAATATGAAGCATCTTAACCAAGGCGCCGTACTGTCGCACCCCAGGGGTCGTACCGTTATGTCCCGTGCTCTGGGGGGGGGGTCGTCATGCCGTGGGGGAAGGGGGGCGTCATGCCGTGGGAGGAGGGGGGTCGTCATGCTTCGGGGGTGAGGGAGGGGGTCGTCATTGTGTGCTCGGGGGCCGGAATGTGGTGCGCAACAGTTCAGAATTCAAGGGGGAGAATTCCTATAAAATCTATGTCGTGCTTTATTGCATTAAACCGGGATACATAATCTATTCTATAAACAAAATAGGTTATGAGAAGATTTACTCCATTAAATTATCAGAATGATTGTATATTCCAGATATATAAACGTTACCCAGCAAAACCACGTTTATACATTTTATATAATCATTATAAAAAGCTCATACAGAAATATGGAGATTGCTTGTGGAAAATATACTAAAAAATATATAGCAGTCATTGCATATTTACACAAAAACGGCGCCTGCACTTGACATCTCAATTTCCAAATTGCTTTACACAAAGTTATAAAGGCATTCCGAGTATGAACATCGAGGCAAAGCCTGTTAAGCAATCATATTTCCCATGGTGCACAAAAGATTATATAAACGCACTCTGGCTTGCCGTGGCGAAGCCGAAGAGCGTAACCCAAGCGGTTGAGGGAGGCCGTAGAGCGAGCGTTTAACACAAGGCCTGATGCTCAAATCTCTCCATTCCAATAATGTCTCTCGTCAACAAGATTGGAGAAGAAATTCGCGAGCAATACTTAGTTTAAGGAGAAATCTGGAAAGTTTGATTGTTATAACTTCTTCCGTGCCTGCCGATGTCAAACGTCATATCCCCAGTCTTAAAAAAAGGACATTTGTAAAGACAGAAGTCGAGTGATTTTTAAAAAACCTGCTGGCGCGCCCGCCTGCAATATTTCAGGGAACGTTTTACTGACTCGGGCAAGATTAACCCTCCCAGTTCTCCCGTCGTGGTTGACTCTCTCAAGACTTAGATTTTTTATAACATTCGAATAATTCTGGGTAAGCAATAACCATAGGATTATCAAAATGAATAAATGTAATCGCATTTGAGTGGCAGGACTGGGGGGGGGTAGGGGCAACAGGACGCAAGTTGAGCGGCATCTCGGAATTTAATTCAATTTAAGGGTGGACGTGATTATTTTGAATGTGGTTTACACATCTGCTGTGGTTAAAGATTAACTAAACGCGCGTCTCGGAGCGCCAGTGTCCGTGGCAAGATAGACAGACAATGAATTATGTAATGTCAGTCGCCGTCACGGTCGATAATCAGCAAGAGTACACAAGAGAGTTTCACCATTAACTGCCTGAGATATACATATATGTACACGTCTGACCGCAAACAAAGTGCAATTTTTGTCTATGAAGGTGACTATCATTCATATAGATGTATCATCAAATCCCTCTGTATAATAAAAATAAGGCTCTTGTAGCTTCTTGGCTGCGCTCCATGCAGGAGCAGGGAAGTGAGAGGTTCCTTGACGAGACTGCGCTCCTTTTCGTCCACTGACGATGATACAGCCTCAAGCGGGCGAGGTCCGGCAATAATAATGATACAACATAAATGATAATAATAATAATAATAATAATAATAATAATAATAATAATAATAATAATAATAATAAACAATAATGAACGTAATATACATAATAATAATGATAATGATAATAATAATGATTACAATAATAATAATAATAATAATAATAATAATAACAATAATAATAATTATTATTATAATAATA
>JAYMFT010250172.1:0-24591 GCA_038088735.1 Panulirus argus
ATAATATTTCAATCTTCTTTATGAGAAGCTTTCAGCATATACAGCAGTTATCATCTCGTAGGTTCGATATTCCCAATAATACGAATGTGAAGTACAATGTCATTATTTCTATCATAATGGAAATTGACATATAATTATGTATCATTGATTAAGTGGTAGAATAATCATCACAAAGAATCTGATTTCGATACCCGTGGGGCCTAAGAGGAACCTCTACCAAACCAGACAATAGCTACAGAGGACAGCAAGTGGTACAGCTGAGGTGAAAAACTTGTAAATTAGCCACTGGTTAGAGGAAACAATATGTTTCATTATCAACAAACAGAAAGTCTTCAGATGTGTCACAAAATTGGTGGTAAATCATCCATTGGTATGTGATATTTAGTATACAGCAATATTTGAGTATGAAAATCCTATCATGCAGTGTTCATTGTATCACATTCGTAAACGGTTTATATGTTCATTGCCATTCTTGAGATAATGGAAAGACATCTCTTTAGAGTTTCATTTGGAGTAAACTATTTTGGAAATATCACATCTTTAAGTAAGAATCTATATTTTCAATAACCTACCAATGAATCCTAAGTAAGGCCCTGAATTCAAATAAAGGTGTCTCACATTTCCTCTAACCCCATTATATAAAAAGATTAGATTTATATGGTCATCAAATAACAAATGCAAAATTAATGTCAGTAGCTGAGAGGAGATTACCATTCATAAATTTTGATAATAATTCTTAGTCATACGACAGATTGTAAATGCACCCACCCAGGCAATCTCTTGAGGCCACCATCACGACTTAACCCACTTAATCTCCAAAGGTGACGACCATACCTCTGCAGACAAACATTCAGGCTATAAAAAATGACAGTGACAAACCGTCTGAGACGATGTAGTAACCTCATTAAACGATAACTTAACCCTTTGAGTCAGCGATGCAATCTCTCGAACAAGAATCTAACCCCTTGGTACAATAAGTACAGGAAATTAAGCAATGAAATTACCCCTTTAGACGATTATTTACCTTTCCTTGGAGGATAACCTTCCTCCCTGAGATGATGAGGTAACTCCCTGAGACTATGATGCTGATAAATGAAGCGATACGCTAACCTCGCTTGCGATATAAATATGACATCAGTCACAACGGCTCAACATCTTTGGTGCTAAGACTCATCGTACTCAGATGGTTCATTTGTGAGGCTAATAGGTTAACTTGTTACTATGGCATTTATGACGGCCTCACTGTAATGGTTCTCAAAGGGAATATGATCTTAAGAACAATCTATCGGCTAATAAACACACCATATGGATTTACTGTCAGGGAAGGTGCAGGGTGAAGCTGAAGTTGTGTTCAGAGAGATTTGTGAGATGTGTGGGAGAGGAAGTGTGTGGGAGACTTGTGGATGAGAGGCAGTGAGAGAGAGTTATGAACATGGAACCGTGAGGAAAAGTTGTGGGTTTTACAGGAAAGAATGCAAGGAAGAAGTGAGCGTGTTATGAAAGGGATAAAAGACAGAAATCGTAGAGATTCTTATGATAAGGAGAGTGAGCGAGAGTAGTAACAGAAGAGTGCAAGGAGCGTGGTGAGAGGAGGGGAGTGTCAGGGACAGTTGTGCGAGCTGTGAAGTGGAAGAGTGGAAAAGAGTCTGGAAACGTTGTCAGGGCCGGAACAGTTGGGAGATGTGTGAGAGGTAGGAGGAGGTTGTTTGGACCAGTGAGTAAGGCAGTCGAAATTAGGGATGTGATGGTGGTGTGTTATGATGGTGATTTCTGGGGAGAGGAGTCCAGGCAGGGATGTGTTAGGAGCGAGGTTAGTTGTGAGGACTTTACGGGGTGGGCTGGGGTACAATGGAGGGTCATGAGGTCATTCTGTGAGGTATGAGGTATTGAGGGGAGCAGTATTGGATGGTTTGTTCGCTACAGCCAGACAAGAAGGAAAGATAATGACTGCTTTAGGGCATATGAAGTAAGAGGTTGCTTCTCTTAATGTTTTCTTGATAACAATGGACCAAAAAAAAAAAAGAATCATTTTGAAATATATGATTATATGAATATGTTGACTTTAAAAATCTTTTATTACGTTTAGATAATCGTTTATGAAGTCATAAATAATGTTAAATAGTTGGGAGATATCATGACTCTTCTGGAAAATTTTATGTACTCCTAAAGCTTCATAGGTTAATCTTAATGAAATATTGCTGTGTCATTGGCTGTAGATACAATGAAGTGAAGTGACGTGACCAGTGATACTGCACAACTACCATGCCTGGAACATTTATGGTGATCTAAGCCACTGGATTTCTGTTTGATTTGGAGAGAGGCTTCCCTCTGCCTCTGTGACTGTGGCGCCACTCAGAGGCACTCTTTAGTGAAAGAATCACATGTGACAGTGGTGCTACTCAGAGACACTGTATAGTGAAACAATCGACTCTGACCGGGGAATCTGAAGAAAAAAAATGTGAGAGCAGAAATTATAGAGAGTTGGGAGAGTTTTGAGAGGATGGGAGAGTCAACCCGAGAAACCTTTCCTGCCTTTCAGTTTCCCAGAAAAAATCTCGCAAAAAATATTTCACTCTGAGTTGGAAGAAAGTTTAACTGACAACAGTTTTGAGATATCTTGATAAAACAACCTTCAGTTAGCTGAATAAACATGAATATTCTATTTTGGTGGTGCTTTAGAGGTGATGTGAGAGGATTAACAGGAAAGAGGAACAAGGATAATCATAAGAATGAGGGTCAAGGTTACGAAAGTTTAAGCTTCCCAAAGTCTTTGAAGAACCATACTTTTTATATTTTGTTTCTCTTAAGAATTGTCTTTAAGTAATAAACCTGGTGAGCGATCACATGAAGATGTTTCTGATACAAATGCCAAGTGATCAGAACATATGGGAGCCAGACACACTGGAGAATCCTGTTGGTGTTTCTAGAGGGAAGATAAGATGGGATACCAATGATCACCATATGTCCACATCGACTGCTCCTTCCTGATTTTGGTAATACAGATTGTTGTCATATGATTTACAGTCCGTGTAAGCTTTTAGGGGACCTCCCCTGACCTCTGGTGAGACTGGACGTGTTTTTGCTGAGTTTTAAGTTCACCGTCGTACTACGAGGAATTGCACATGCTCCACGGTGTAGCTGCCTTATCTCTGCTAAGCAATTTACCCGAGACTTTTTCACTAAGGGAGAAGGTAACGTCCTTTCTACTTTGCTCAGCATTTTGTTGAAAAACTGCGTTCAGAAACTAGAAATCAGAAATCAGTGGGAAAGTAATAGGGCTTTGTTACTGCGAAAAGTAGTTGATATACAGAAACGTGAATCATCCGTGGCAGTTAAGGTGGAGAACTTAGAAGATAGTTTGGTGGTCGTGGAGACGGACAGTGAAGGGAAATACCTCTCAACTTGCTAGGAAGACTTGTGATTAGAAGACATTTAGAAAGGGGTGATTGCAACTTAAATAGGTTTAGTTTACTGAAGGATGAAGTACAGGATGATCCGGGCATCAACTGGTTGGGAATTCCTTATTTAGGGATCAGGACTACGAGTTTTGCGTTAAGGAAAAGAAGAAAAATTTCTGTTTTTCTGGTGTAAAATTGGAAGATGTTTTGGGTAAGTTGAATGATATTGTCTCAAACACTCCCAAGGACTCGACGTTTGTTGTCTAGGTAAAACAAACAAAACAGTCAATGGGAAATCAGAGGAAATTTTAACGAAGTACAGGGATCTCACTTTTAAGCTCAAAGAGAGCCGTGAGAAGTTATTCATATCGGGATTGCTACCCTTGATTTTGTTTTAAATCCCTGTACCCCCAGTAGAATGCTGGGAATAAACAGTAGAATTGAGGCTCATTGTAGGGATGAGCAAAGCCATTTTTTATAGATTTTTGAGATAATCTCAGCCACGATAGAAGTCTCTTTGCCAAGGATAGACTCCAGTTAAATGGAATAAGGAAAGACCTTGACAGTGTTAGATGAGAATAATAGGCTCTCTTGTTGGTAAACACAATCTAGTTAGGTAGTCAGAACACAGGAAAACTGGAAGAGGGATTCAGGATAGGGAACACGGCTGAATAGGTAAACTAGAAAACAAAGATATGACGCAGGAGAGGAACAGGGAAGGTAGGGAACACTGCGGAACAGAACATCTAGTGGTCAATTCTCAGGCAGTAGGGGTCCTATCACAGGAAGCAGCGGGGGACAGGCCGATGGGAGTACTTGATGAAAAAGGTCAGCTGGCGCCACTGTTTGGGAACGAGGCAGTTCGGGGAAAAGGCAGTATAGAGAAGCATGAGATCAATTCCCAGGTGGAAGCAGGGATCAAGGCAGGTAGCGAGCAGGATGGGTCACTTCAAGTCGAGGTTACGGATTTTGTTTACGTAGGCGGGCGCTCCACTGCCTCTACTGCACGTGAACAGACCAACGAGAAAAAGACTCACTCTTTTATCAAAATATTCGGGTAACGCACGGAGTACGCGTTAAAGAAATATCGGAGCTGGAGAAAGGCATATTCGATAAAAATTGTGATATGTTTGGTATTTCGGGATCTTGGCTAGATATGGATATTTCCTGGTCGAATATACCATTCCTAGGTTTACTATAACAGAGAAGAGAAATAAAGAAGGTGGTGGTGTCTTCCTATTTGTTAAAGCTTATTCAAATCCTGTGCTGAAAAAATAATTGTTGTCGATAAAGTAGATGTCATCTTTTTCAGAATGCAAAAGTAAGTTTCGAAAGAAAATAACAGTGGGGTTACCTTATAGACTCCCCAGTACAGACAACAGAGCAACACAAAAGACTATGGCCCATGCTCACAACCACGCAGCACCGATGGAGCTACTATGCTGTCAAACATATCCACTTTTGACTTTAAAAACGGTGACCTTTCTTTCCACATATCCCTGAATGCACTGAAGACCTTTACCTCGTCGCCTTCCCTATGGTTCATTTCAACTCCCATGGTTCCATTCACTGCCTTATCAGCACTCTAGTATATATAAGACTCCACTCTCCAAGTTCTCCATATTGCTCACACTCAAAATCCAACTCCAAATAATCTCTCTCTTTTCATTGCTAAATCCAATATCCTTACTTTTATTTATATTTACTCTTAAATTTACCCTTTGAAATACTCTCCCAAACTCAGTCACCAGCTTTTGATGTTTCTCCTTCGAATCTGCCACCATACACCGTATCATCAGAGAGAGAGAGAGAGAGAGAGAGAGAGAGAGAATTGGGTCCAAGTAGTAAGTGGGAGTGAATATGGCAGCAAATGGAACCATGGGAGTCGATGTGAAACTTTGGGTGGGTGAAGGCGCAAAGTTCCTGGGTGCATAAAGGAATGTGTGGGGAGAAAGTCACTGTCTGTGAGGGCAAACACTGTATAGTGGTCCTGGCGATGGTGCATGGATGCGAGGCGTGGGCCCTAGATCATTAAGCACGGAACAGGATGGATGTGTTGGATGTGAAATGTCTGAGGACAATATATGGTGGGAGGAAGGTTCATCAAGAAAGAAATGATAAAGCAAGAGATATTATAATGGTGGTATGAGGAGAGTCTTTGAGAGAGCTGAAGTAAGTGTGGAGAGGATGAGTGAGGAGAGGATAACCAAGATGGTATAACATGTCGGAAGGCAAAAGAACAAGGAAAAGGGGGTAACTGAGGAGGGGGTTGGAGCATGGAAGCACACATGGAAGGACACATATATTAATGCTTAAAAAAGAGATGATAGTCTTATGACGATATAGTAAACCATGAACACCATTAATAAAAGAAGCAACATAGAAGTGGACTCCCAGAGCAACTAGTTAAGCAAAACAAACAACATGGAGATAATGACGACCGAAGGTTTCCTTAGTCAAAAACGAGTGAAGAAAACATTGTCGTTCATGGGAGTTCATGTTCATGGCCACCTGATAAGAGGGTGAGAAGAAGTGTAGCAAAAAGAAGAGAAAAATATTGGAGAGATGGAGGGAATTGATGATTCTTGGAGAGACTGAACGGAAAGGATAAAAAGAGAGAAACAATTTTTATATTAAAGACATTGAGTGGATAAGGATTCGAGGGAATTATCTGTTGGTCGGAGAAGTTAGGGATATAGGAAAAAATTAAATAGTGAAGGAAACTAATAGAGGTTTTATGGGGAAGCTAAGAGAGGCTGGTAAACTGGAGACATGGGAAACAGGAGAGATCTAGAAAAGGAAAAATCAAGTTTGGACTGGGGAGTGGTTGACAAGTTAACGGGGAGAGTGAGGATAGCCAAAAGGAGTGGGAGGAGCGTATTGGAGAGTGTTCAGGCTCCAGGCGTGGAGTGCACCTGGGATTCCTGGAAGACACACATAGAGTTAGCGAAAAGGAAAGTTGTGCGAAAATTAAGATGCAGAATTTTCAAGGAAATGTCTGGAAGTATGGAACCAGAGGTGGGAGGTAGAGTGCACAAGGTATCTAAAGTGATATCTATGGAAATAGTAGTAATCCAGTTTATTGAAAGAATTAGAAAAAAAAATCTTGAAATGCAAAAGGTAAGAAAATCAGAAAATATTAAAGAACTAATCCTTGGAGGAAGACTGGTAAGGTGTTAAAAGGAGTTAGAATAAAGACAGTTGGAAGAGGTGGTAAAAGGGTCTGGAGGAGGTAATTACAAATGACCTGGAAGAAAGCATTCATCGGATATCTGAGAAGGAAAAAAAATGTATACAATGAAAGATGGACAGAGGGAAAAGACTTGATGGGAAGGGATAATTGAGGAGAAAGTATTTTAAAGATCTAAACTTTGATAAAACTGAATACGCTAGGTAGAATTTAAGATGGTATCGTTTAAATGAAGAAGAAAGAATTTGTAAAGAAGCTGGAAATGAAAGTCGAAGGACAAAGATTCTTGATAAAGGCGGTATACAAATATTTATGAAAACAAAAATAGTTCATGGCAGGACAAGTAAAGACACAACATTCCAAAACCAAGAATGTAGGTATTGTGACTATGAGCCCAAACTACAGGGGAAGGACTGTAGAGAAAACCAGGAAGAAATAATCAAACAGTCTAATGTGTACTGGAGAGTGCCAAAGGAGGGAAAATTTTCTCTTTGTTTTTTATAAAGGCCGTTTACAAGTAAGAGTGAGACAGGTTCAACTGGTCCCCGGTCGATCCAAGCCTACCTCGCCGTGCCCAAGTAGAGACGCCACCACTCCTCAGCCACCCAACCTTAGTTTACTTCACCATGACTCAGTAGGTGAACATCCAATGGCTCCTCAGGCGTTTAATGAAATAAGAATCTGAATCATCCTCAACGTAACTGACAACATCTTAAGATATCTGACAACACTTTAGGGCATCTTGATAAACCTAAAAGCCTCTGACTAACTCAAGCATGTATAATACATATAAAAGCTTATAAATAAATCCACAAACATTCAGATTTACCTCAAGGCATTTCAACTCACCTAAAAGCATCCAATCTCACCTTTAACATCAGATCGCCAATAAAAACTAGATCTGAATTTGATCTAGAAGCTATTTCAATGCAGTCTCTGCTAAATCTTGCCCGAAAGGAAATGAGTTTTCTTTGCACGACACCTGGAGGCAACAACATCCGTCAGCAGCCGAGTGGTGTTCACAGAATACAGCCACAATCATTGACACATACCAACACCAAGAGACAAGCACACACACAAACACAAACTCAAACACACACAAAAACACACACACACAGACACACAAAGAAAAGAAAAACACATACCCCTTCCGTCCTCACTATCAGCAATTGTCAGGCAGTTTGTGCTCCATTTCTCCAGCTTGTCCGCCTGCGAGAAAACACATTTCATGAACTTAAGAATATAAGAAGTGAAGACACTGCAAAAGGGCTATTGGCCCATGCTAGGAAGGTCTTGAGTCTGTCCGCTCTACAATCAACCGAATGATCTCATAAACACATCCAACCTTCGTTTGAAGCTACCGAAAGACCTAGCTCCATTACTGTACCTGACAACTTATTCCATAAATCTACTACCCTATTCCCAAACCAATATTTTCCCGCATCCGATATGAATCTACTTTTTTCTAATGTAAATCCATTGTGTCTTGCTCCTTCTGATGGTTCGATTCTAATAACTTTATTCATGTTATCTTTTTTAATGTCCTTAACCCATTTTAAAACTTCAGTCATATCCCCTCTAGCCCTCCTCCACTTAAGTGAGTGTAAATTCAGCCTTTTTAACCTACATTCATAAGTGAGGTTTCTAATGCCAGGGATAATTTTTGTCATTCACCTTTGTACTTTCTCTAAACAATCTATATCAACTGCATAATATGGAGCCTAAACTGTACCGCATCATCCAAATGTGGTCTTACCAACGCAAGATAAAGTTGCAATAATGCTCTAGGAGATTTATTGCTAACAGTCCTATTAATGAACCCTAACATCCTATTAGCCTCATTGTACACTGCAATACACTGTTTCCGCAACTTAAGATCTTTGCTTACCAATACTCCTAAATCTCTTTCGCATTCTGTTTTACCAATGGTAACATTGTCCAGTTTGTAATTTGTGTTCCTCTCTTTATCCACACAAAGTGTTTTGCATTTATCTATATTGTATTTCATTTTCCATGTACCCGCCAACTTTGATAATCTAAGTCCCTTTGCAATTTCACTGAATCTTCATCCGAATTTTTTACTGCCACTATTTTTGTATCATCTGCAAATTTACTTAAGTCGCTGCTTATTCCCATATCCAAATCATTAATATCTATAACGAACAAGAGCCGTCCCAAGACTGATCCCTGAGGAACACCACTGGCTACATTGCCCCAGTCCGATGTAGCCCTGTCGATGTATACCATCTGTTCTCTGTCAGTGAGCCACGCCCTAGTCCAGTTGAATAAACAACCCCCGATGCCGTGTGCCGCTGACTTTCTGAGCAAACGCTCATGGGGTTCTCTTTCAAAAGCCTTGCTTAAGTCTAAGTATACTATATCATAGTTCTTGCCCTGGTCAACAGTTTCATATACTCTGTTGAAAAAGGAGAGAAAGTTGCTGAGACATGACTTCCCTTTTGCAAACCCATGTTGTGAAATCTTAATGAGATCTTGTTTCTCCAAGTGTACCCGTACTTTGTCCGCTAGAACTGATTCATGAAATTTTCCTACAATAGATGTTAAGCTGATAGGACGATAATTAGAAGCATTGAATCTATCCCCTTTCTTAAAATTGGGACGACGTTTGTTGTACTATATTGCTTAGGAAGTGCGCCTTATTCTAGTGACTGTTTAAACATATCTAAAAGCGGAACACTTACTTCTTCCATACATTCTTTCAAGACCCTTGCATAAATACCATCTGGCCTAGGACTCTTGTTTACTTTTAATCGTTCTATTTGTTTCAAAATATCAAATTTATCTGTTTCTATATTGTGCAGCTTCCAGCTTTCGTCCCCCTTGTAAATTTGCTTTGGAACCGGAATGTCTGTATTCTCCTCCTGCGTAAATACTGTTAGGAAGTAATTATTTAAAACTTCACATATTTCAATCCCACTATCAACTAATCTATCAGAATGCGATTTGATAAGCCCAATTTTCTCCCTAACCTATGTTCTGTACATTTCAAAAAATCCCTTGGCATTGTTTTTTTGTTTCATTAGCTATCTTAATTTCATAATTTCTCCTAGCCTTCCTGATCTCTTATTTTACCATTCTTTTAATTTACATTAGCTGATTACTAAACTGTGTTTCCTCCCGTTTTACCTTTTTGTACAAGCCCTTCTTCTGCCCTCTAAGGTGTTTTATTCTATTATTTAGCCATTTTAGATCATTATTGTTGATCTTATATTGCCTACATGGAATATTCAACTCTTGTCCCCTTTTGATTGTTGCCTGGAACCTTTCTACGGAAACTTCCACGCGATTAATGGTCTCCCCTGCCTCAACCACACTTGACCTGACATTACCGGTAAGCTGATCTGAGTCACCTGATTGACCTGATCCCACACCGTCTGACCTCATCCTATCTTCATTTAGTCCCACCCAATCAACACAAGCAAGGTTTCTACGTAGCCCCGTAAAGTTGGCCTTACGAAAGTCGGGAACAAGCATTTCATTCTCCTCCCTATTCACATTATACTGAATCTTATTTCCTTGTGGTCACTATCATCTAACTCTCCTCCCACCTCAACTTTATTTATGAGGTTGTTTGCAGTTGTCAGTAACAAATCTAGAATGTTACCAACCCTGGTCCCCTCAGAAATGTGATGTTATAAAACAATCTTTTACTGTCTCCATAAATTCCTCTGACTAAACATCTCCTGTATTATCTTCCTAGTTATTTGTACTGAAGTTGAAGTCACCTAGAATACATACATTTTGATCATAAGCCTTCCTAATTTCGTCCCATAATCTGAGGAGTATGTATAGTAATCCTAAGAATAACCGCTCATTGTTTTCATCTATTTCAACCCAAAACGATTCTGCAATTTTTGTTACTTTAATGTCACTCCTGTTACAACTTTTGATATTATCCCTAATATAAAGTGCTACCCCACCTCCTCTCCTATCCTTCCTACCAGTTGTGTAAAGTTTGTAACCATTTATACAATACTCTGACAAAAGATCTCTGTCTTCTAATTTCATCCAAGTTTCTGTTAAACATTCTACATATATAGATCCTGTGCTAACTTTCGCCCTCAAATGATCCATCTCATTTCTCATACTCCTTCAGTTTGTATAGTATACATTAAGTCCTTTGAAATTTCCTACATTACCTCGGTATCTATAAGTCAAAGTAGAGATGGCTCACTACAGGAATCCTTAAAGTATATGACATTTTCTCAAAATGATTAAATGACAGAAAGAATGAAAATCATTGGAAAAGTGAGGAAGAGAAGAAAAAAAATCATCCGACTGCTGTGAAACTTGACATTCTCCACCCCAGATGGAGCTCCCTACGTTGTCCTACAGGGTACAGCATACCATCCATTAGTGATACCTGATAGATGAACAACTCATCGATCTTGGAAACGCATATTCGTCTCTAACATACTGAAACAGTTCCAAACTTTCTGGCTTAAGCAATCCTAGAGTTATACATAATAGAAAATAAGAATCCATGAGGATAAATATGCAGTTCAAACGAAGCTCGAACCAAGGTGAAAGACTAACGATGAATCCTACGACTGAAACATAAAACTCACGGAAGATTATTACCAGCATCATTTTATGAGCAAGTCTTGGACTTAAGGAATAAGAGGCTAACACGCTTTGAGGCAACCCGGAACAACATGGGGAAGATGGCAATGACCATAGAAGATATAGAAGTTAAAGCCTCACATAGTAATTCAAAATCATAGGGGGACAGTTTTATGAGGCGTAGGTGAAAGTAAAGTTCGTACATTTTTATAAAGAAACATGTCAAAATACATATAGATACTGCGAAGGACAATTATGTAACCACACACGTAAACCAAACAAACAGCAGTGATAGATTATCTATATTGGATGAAAATATTACTAAAGTATATTGAAAACAGTTATACAAGAAAAATACATAGACCAAAATGTTAACACTCCTTGAGTTTGGCTGTGTGGGTATCAGTTTCCCTACCTGTAAATGTAAAGGAAACTTAAGTACACGTCCTGGGAATAGTTCCATGGAGTCAACATGAAGCAACTTTACAACAATCAAGATATTTATCCACTGTATCATAATCGAGTTCTGGGGAAACTTCTAAGTTCACATTACAGGATGCCTTCAGCTTGCAAGGTCTCAACTTTCTCTTAGTAACGGAGCGAAAGCTAAACCACTTTTTCCAAGGCTTGTTGGGGCTCTGTTGAAGAGATACGGCGGCAGTAGTCTCGCATATTTCGGTCTTTTGTCGCTCTTCAGCAGGTGGCTTAAGGACGATAAGTTCGAGCTCTTTCATGCTCTGCCTGGCAAGATGTCCCCGCCTGTAGAGGTTTCCAGAAGCAGAAGTACCGCTGGTTGAGGTTCCCTCCTTGTTCATCTTCGGAATGTGTGGCAGGAATTACAATGGTTTCCTGGGTTCAGCCTGTCAGGAATCCCAGATGACAGAGCTTTTACCAACGTTGCTTGCTGACTGGAAGATTCTGATCAGTGACCTGCGACGGAGAGGCTTTTATGAGGGGTAGGAAGGAACGCGGTCCAGACTCACGTGTACCGACCACCAGGCTGTAAATGTCCTGAGCTTCACCTACATCTGCTTGCTTAACTTGGTATAACCTTCCTCATGAATAGCTTTCATGTTTTTCTACTTACAGTACTTAAAACATGCTGAATACATAATCCTATCATAGGTTAGAAATCTATTGCGTGGCATATAGTCATGAAATAAGATTAGGACTAGTTTTACCATGGTATTTACCTGGGATTTTTTCACTTAGGAAGAAAGTACATCAGGAGTGATCCTTGTTTCGGATACGCAAAATATGTCCACATTTCTTTTTTTCACTAAGAGACATATATCATCCTTATGGGCTAAGACACTATGTGCATTGACTTGATTTACAGTCAGGTTATTCCTTTTATCAGTATTAGATTCACCGGCTGTGCCTTCTTCGCCATACTCCTATGTGCTACAATATTGACATAGCCTTTGCTTATGACCTAACCGGTGGCAGAGTCCGCATCTCAGTAAGTGGTCAGATCTACATTTTTCTTTGTGATGGTTAAATTCACCGCAATTGTAACATCCACGTCTTGTTCCCTTGTGAGCAGCGGCGTTGGCGGTGTGGTAAAAGTCAGGTCCCATGTCCTATTTGTAGTCGCCAATCCAGCGCCAGCCAGAAGAGGTTGCTTGGCTAGTGCCCACTCTGGCTGGTACCTGTCGACCCCATTGCACGGGGCGGAGTACTGAGGGAACTCCACAGGAGGCCCCACGGGGTCGCCAGGCATGGCGGAGGCCTCCCGAGCTGGGTGGATAGTGCGGAGCAGCGCGTCGGTTTCCCTGGCCTGGTGGAGAGTGTCGGACAGCATTAGAGCCGCCCACACGGGCTCCGTCCTGTGGTGGAGCACGAGAGGCCGCTGCACGGGGCAGGTGGTGCATGACACTGCCAGTACCCCCCACATGGGCATAGGGGCATAAGGTAGAACCGGGGATCCCTCATTGGACCGGTAGTACGGGGCAGCGGCGGGGGCCTCCACGTAGGGTGGGGAGTGGAAGGCAGCACCAGGGAGTGCCGCATCCGACGGTGGTGGTGGCGGGGCAGCGCCATGGCCAGCTAGATAGGGTGGGTAGAGCGGGGCAGCCTTTGGACCCGCGGGGCCGGTTGGTGGTGGCGGGGCAACTCCGTGGCCAGCTGGATAGAGCGGGAAGAGCGGGGCGGCCCCTGGACCCGCGGGGCCGGGTGGTAGTGGTGGGACAGCTCCGTAGCCAGCTGAGCGAGGTGGAGTGGACGGCCCAACAGGGAGGAGCGAGGCAGGCACAAGAGAGAGGCTGGCGTGAAGCACGACGAATTAACTGTTGTGCTTCACCAGGAGGTATTTTGCCCACTTTCGTCATTGCGAGATTTACGGATGATTTCTTTACTTGTTTCCAGTTTTTGCGTAATTTGAATTCAGAACACTGATTAGCCTCCGTGTCAAGTAACCTAATAATTCCTATTCTACTTAACGCGGCACTCTTTGCATCACTTTCAAAGCACAGGTCGTTTAGCTCTCCTGTGCTAAGTTTAAAATTCGGTGTAGTTTTTAGAATAATTATACCATTGGTTTCTCCCCATTTAATGAGATACTCATTAAATTATTCAATGTTTTTTTTTTTAAATCTTGCGAGACACTGGGAGGAACTATCTGACACACGTATATATTCATGCTGCAGTTTTTTTCTTTGAGATCACTCACAAGAGCACCTACGTTATCAAGAAAAATTTCATGGGGTGACTCATTTAGAATATCGTTAATGCCGCAGTAGAGAACACATTCCGTTGGAGTTTTGTTAAGTTGCTCTGGTAGCCTCCTCTTGACTGAGTCGATGTTTGCCCCATTAATGGTTTTAACAGCAGTTGTCACCAAGGTCGGATGACAACACTCGTCGGAGTTTTGAATCTCCCAGTAGGAGGCAGTGAGACATAGGCGGGGCGTCCGCCTGTAGTTAGCGCTGTCCTTCGCCGCTGGTGATGTTATGCTGCTCGAGCGCGGTGACTTGATGCTGGAGAGCGGCGATTATCTGGTACGCTGTGTTGACCTCCTCGCTCAGCAGCTCATTCTCCATGTCCTTCATTACAAATTTGTCGTGGATGTTCTTCATGTCTCTGGAAATTTCATGTATGTCAATCTCAATCTCGTCATCAATGACATCAGGAACAGAGTTGGTAAGCCGTGAATCATTTGCAGGGTAAAGTGGCTGACCGTGTTCGTCTCTCAAAGGGGGGAGCGGCGTCAATACGCGGGGGCCTGGCGGCGTCTTGCTCTCTTGCTGGACGGTGTTAGCGTGTAACGACTGAGCGGCGTCGTGGCTTATCGGGTGCGCGTCATCATGGGTCAGCAGCTGAGCAGCGTCATGACATAGAGGCTGAGTGTTTTCCATATTGTCACGTCGTTGTAGTGGAGCGTTGTCAGGCCGTAGCTCAGAAGCCGTGTCAGGAAGCAGCGAACGAGTGGAGTCGTCAAGTGTCTATTGAGCATTGACAAGTAGCGGCAGCGAGGCTTAGTCGGGGCGCAGCGAAGGAGCGGTGTCATGACGCAGGGAATGAGCGGTGTCCATGTGGTTGGTGAGGGCAGTGGCGGAAGCTGGTGCTGCCGGGTGTGCTGCGTCAGGTGCTGTGACTGGCTGGGAATTTTCGAGTATCATATTGATGAGTAGATCTTTCCTCACCCAAACGTTGCTCAGTCCAATTTCTCGGCATAGCTTCTGCAGTTCTGATTTACGTGTTTTTTCCAGTACTTCTCTTGTTATCTGCTGAGGTGGCTCAGTGTTGGGTGGTGGGGAACGCGCTGCTTGCGAAGTCAGTATGTCAGGGTCAGCCATGATTAATCAGGGGGTCACTTCTCGAGGTGGAATCGTCAGGCTGTGCGGTGGCTGGGCGGTGCAGTTATAGAGATAGTAGGGTAGAGACGGCACCGTGCAAAGGAGCATGTCCAAGTATCTCTTGAAGGCATCACTAGACATTACCTCCAAGCTTCCTCATTTGTTGTGGCAGGCGGTAGATGAGTCAAAGCTGGCCCATCCATGTCCGGTCAATAATCCCGAGTGATGCCTCGATGGGGACTGGAGCTAAGCTTTAGGGCTGGAGCATGCAAGACCTGCCATCGTAAGAAATATTATACCCCTTCCCCCTTGCCTTTAAACTATAACCAGGTAGTTTCAAGAAACTTTTCGAATCTATTTCTGGATAGGTTTTGGACTTTCTGAAACAACCTCAGGGTAGATCCCGGGAACAACGGGATCTAATGCTGCCTTTCACAGTCAACCCCTTGACAAAACGTCAGTGTTCAAGTATCCAATCTCCGCGATATGGAGCAGGAAATCCCACTGTCTACCATTGGGGTATATATACTGGGGAATTGCAATGTCTACCAAGGGATATATACTGGAAAACCCGTATTTCTACCATGAGATATGTGTTAGGAAATCCCAATGTCTGCCATGGGATATATACTGAGAAATCCCACTGTCTGTCTTGGGGTACATTTTAGGAAATCCCAATGACCATCATGAGGTATATACAGTGGAATCCTAATGTCTACCCCGGGGTATATACTGAGAAATTCCAATTTCTACCTTGGGGTATATATTAAAAAATCCCAATAATTCAGGGCCTTTGAGAAAGGGGGGGGGGGTGCAAGGGGTACATCGTGGCCGAGCCCGGGGGTCCAAAAGGGGGGCCCGGGAATTTCCTGGGTTCTCAGAAAACGCAGAAAATCAACAGAGCGCTCTCATCTACCATACCTTTTTTGGCCTTACAGCTCATACATGGCATATAACCGTAATGGATAAAATCAGGATGAATAATGGGGAAAGAGAGGGTGTCCGAGAGAAACTTTGTACCCCCTAATAGAATTCCTCTCAGAGGCCTTGCCCAATGTCTATCATGGGGTATATGCTGGGAAATTCCAATGTCTTCCACTGGGTATGTACGGGGAAAACGTTATGTCTGAAGTTCGTTGATAATCGCTCACTCTAACACTCACTTGCCCTCTTTTTCAACCCCTGCACCTTTCTCTTGACCTCCTGCCGCTTTCTCATACATCCAATCATTTGCACTCCTTTCTTCTAAGTACCGCCCATATACCTCTCTTTTCTCTTTCATCCTCAGCTTTTACATCGTCATTCCACCATTCATTATCCTTTCTAATCTGCCCATCTCTCACCTTACGCATGCCTCATGCATTTCTCGCACATGCCAGCTCAGCTTCTCTAAATACTTCCAATTCCTCACCCAATCCTGTAGATGCGTCTACTCTCACTTTTTGCCGTTCTACACTTAATCTCTCCTGGTATT
Source organism: Panulirus argus (assembly GCA_038088735.1). Taxonomy (NCBI): domain Eukaryota; kingdom Metazoa; phylum Arthropoda; class Malacostraca; order Decapoda; family Palinuridae; genus Panulirus; species Panulirus argus. Next base: position 16,444 of record JAYMFT010250172.1, read on the forward strand.
CTTTTTCACAATTTCTTATCCAAGTTCACCAACTTTCACCATCCTCTTCTCTCCTAATGACTTTTACGAAAACCTCTAGAAATCTTCACCTTCGCCTCCAGAAGGTAATGATCAGACATCTTCTCCAGCTGCCCCTCTCAGCGATTTTACATCTAAGTCTCCCTTTTGCATCCCTGTCGATAAGTATGTAACCCAATAATGCCCGCTGACCATCATTCCTACTCACATATGTATAGTTGCATATGTCGCTCTTTTTAAAACAGGTATTCCTAATCATCAGCACTTTCTCAGCACAACTCCACAAGCTGTTCACCATTTCCATTTACTTTCCTGAATACTCCATGCCCCCAAATCATACATTGAACTGCCGCATTACACACCTCATGTAAATCACCCATCACTAATACCCGGTCTTTTGCATCAAAACTGCTGACAATCATTCAGTTTCTCCTAAAGCACTTGCCCCTCACATTTTCCATTGTCATGACCAGGTGCATAAGCAGTAATAATTATCCATCCTTCGCCAATCACTTTCACTTTTACGCACGTCAGAGTTGAGTTCCTTACACTCTTTCACACACTCTTCACATCTACTACCCTTTCCTTAACTCTTGTCCTCACAGAAACCCCTGACTTTACTCCCAAGACATATCCAAACCATTCTTCCACTTTACCCTTAAGCTCTGTTTCACTCTGAGCCAGTACATCCAGGTTCCCTTCCTCAAACAGATCACCTACCTGCCCTCTCTTTTCCCCTTACGTCCACACATGCAGACACCCCAGACTTTTCAGCTTGGCTTGACTTCTGGGTTTTGTAGGTTGTATAATACGTCTGTCATCACTGTAGGTTGTATTATGGATCTCTCCTGTTCTTTCATTATTGGCTAGAACTGGACGAAAGTGTTACGAATGCACCATTTTCACTGAAATGTTCTGTGTTTAGGTACTCCAAAATCTTCCGCTAACCCAAAACCTTGCCCACTTCACGAGAACCTTAAAACGGAATTAGAAGCGCTGCACCTGAAATCCAACACTGTACCCACACTCGACATATTCTGTGAAGTCCAATTGTACCAATGTCGTTAAATTCTATCACCTAGAAAAGACGCGTTCGTATTCTAAAATTTTACCTTGTAGTCTACGACAAACAAAAAATTGGCTCGGAAATAAACAAAAGAAATTTATAAACTCAGAACTGACCTCTCGCAAGATGAAGAACAAAAAAAAAAGCTTGTAGAATTGTTACAGTAGATTGTAGAATCTCTCACAGTTACATCTGGATCCTGTGTTGGTGTGGTCGAAGATAGATTATTGTACACCTGCATATACCTTTTAATAATCTGATTTACAGCTAATCAAGAATGTTTTATATGTTGAAAGGTGTATTCATTACTATTTGCTGAAAAATGTGCCACAAGATAGAATAGGCTGGAGCAAAACTGGATATATGGGGCAAAATGGGCCACTCGACATTAAGAGGTTAACTATTCACTTAATATCAGTAAAATTGTTCAACGCATTTACATCATGAGTAACGATCCCGATTCTTCTATCAACGAATTAAGTCCTGAAGCAAACTGAACTGAGTAACGATTGTAGTTCATAAAGTCACAGCATTATCACCACGTGAAGTGAAACAAGAAATCACGCTTTGTAAATGTGCAATTTTTCATACCCAAACGGCGCAAAATGAAAACCACACAATCCAGATCTCGGATTTCGATCGCTTTGTCTGGTAGCTAACTATTCCCGTCTGCTCCACCCGGGAAGAAATTACCTTTTACCGTTGAAATTACTTGCCACGAAGTACATTCCCCCAAGAGACGTACTATAAATAATATCTTTCAGTATGTAATGAGCTGGGGTTAAGCTGCCCTCCTGTCTTACGGTTCACCTTTAGCACTTAATACGGAGAAATCACCTTCTGGGGTGTACAAACAATAGGTAGGATTTACAAAATTTTAATTTACAGCCATTGCCAAAACTAAGATAATTACTCCAAACAGAAACACTTTTCTCAAACTGTTCACAGAAGCTATTTACAGACAGTAAAGAAATTACCTCCAACTAGAAACTTTACCCCAACTGCTTACAAATGTATTTGCACGCAGTACATGGGTCAGTACTACCATGTACTTATCAAAGCGTTGCATGGATTTTCTCCCAATACAGCACCTATCAGGTCTCTCCCCACTTCGCTCACACCACCCACAATCTGGTTACCATACGGGACTACCCGAGTCTCGTTACTTGGTCCACTCAGGGTACCTCTCATGAACAAGGCGTGTTACCAACTCCTTCATTCCGAATTTTAACATCCTGCATTTAGCTGTACCAGCGGCAGTAGTCTTGCTGTCCAGCCAAGGATGGGTTGTTTTCCGCAACCACCTGGAGCCGTGGACATACACCAACCTCCAGCCCTTCCGTACCAACGGGCACTCACTGAGGTTGACAGTCTGGACGGCATATAGCACATGCCACTCCAACTGAGAGGGTGATGGGGTAGGCTTGCTCACAGCGCCTTTCCGCCGAGCCAACGCAGTCGCCAGGAGTCTCCTCACATGCCCTCCTCTCAGAAACTCATGCAAACCCGATTTCCGTAACTACATACTTCCTTATCTTATTATCAGTAAAACTTATATCCTTTCCTGCATCACCCAGTTAACATCGACAGCCTTGATATACCTGCAAATCCGGCAGAGATCAGCCCTCGCAAACACAACACTAGTCGCCTTGTGGCAACAATGCCCGTCGACTCGCGTGCCCTGCGGCTAGCCACCGAGCCTCCAACCAGCGCGCTAGATTCAAATCCTCACACAAGGAAAGCGTTTACGAATATTCGTGGAAATGAAAAGACTGTCTTCTGAAAAGCGTCATGTCATAGTTAATGGAAAAGACATGAGAGGGAATAAAGTTCCATAGATTGGAGGTGTAGGGAAAGAAACAGACATCAAAATGACAAACCCTAGAGTTGCCAACGGACATACAAAATCATGTGACATAGTAACATGCCAAGTATTGCGTGGTCTAGCTTTGTGGTGGTGGTGAAGGGAGAGTATACAAGCAACCAGCTCTCGGAAGCAAAAATCGAAGTAATACCTAAAGAAGTGAAAGTGAACCACCATTGCTGTGTAAGACAGGTCGGTCAAGTTTTGAAGATTATTCCAGGCCTAACATTTTATCGTTAACATACAGATCTCGTTTCCAATTACCTATTGTCCTTTACAATTACACTTATATGTCGGCACAAACTCAATAATATGTAATAAATGTCTAAAAAACTGCTAACATCCCTTGGTTTACAACCTAAATACCAGTCCTGTACAGTCGTAATCAGTTACTCTTTCTTGTCATCCGACAAAGAACATGTTTTCCGCTTACTGAATTTCTGTAATTCATCAACGTGTACATTGAATTGTAATGCAAGATTGTCACTAAACAAATTCCTATCTCAGCACTCGCTCTAATTCCGAAAACATAGAAAGAAGAGTACTGCAAAGTCTGACTTTCCTCCACGTATGTAGGCAGGTTCATTATTACCCACTGTAGCAATATCATCCAATTTCCCCCGAAAATGTAACCAATCCCCTTCAGTAAAGTTGCTAAGTACCGCAGTACCCAAGACTTCGCGATTAGCATTAACATCACCAATCAAAACACTGGCGTCATTAAATAAACACTTGGGCTATGTGCTATGTCATCGTTATGTCATCGTTATCAAACTTCTGCGGATGGACATGAATATCAGTAATACATAAAGTCCTTCCTTAAACGGAAACCTTAACATATTCCGTTCCATTCTTCTTATCAATTGTTACCTAAGCGGCGCATCTTTTCAAACATACGTTAGCAGAGCCCTAGTATACCATCGTCCGTGGTCCTGTGACGCAAAGTGTTTACATTCCATGGAAGACTCAAACTTTTATTCTCCATGTCTCTCACGAACAATGGAAAATAGCCTTATTTTCTCATCTATAAACTCTTCCATTACATCTTTCATTTCAGCCAGTAGCCTGTCATGTAATACCTAAGGGATGTCAGCCATATGTGGGTTATCTCCTTTCTGTCCACATTCCACGTCCCCCAAAACGAGGATGGTTTGTCCGTATCTGTTACAATATCATCTTAACCTTCAATATCCACGGTTTTATAATCACACAAACGACCAATTACCTTCTGGTTGTCTTCTTGCTGGAGGTGAAACAATAGCCAAGGCACATTATCGGAATTGTCAGTTGCTTTATTATGTTCTGAATAAAATCGTCTGGCGTTGGAAGGTTAATATTATGTATCCTTATGTATCATGATATGTCTCATGTATCCCTACATGTAATGTTAATATTTAATGCATTACGCTTGTCCCCCTCTTCCTTGAGCGATCGTCATGCGCTCTATTGGCAGGAGCGACAATTCCTCGGCCGTTTGGCAAGTTACCTCGTGACTCAATTTTGTGTTTCTTGTTTGTCTCACTAAACTCAGTGTCACGTCTTCACCTGCGTCTTTGTTTCGCCATTCATACATGGCGCAGTGAGTAGGATCAAGGAGTGATGTAAAAAGACTAACACAGTGACGCAAAATATAGCCAGGCACCATAGGACGTCATAACTGCCCTTGGTGCCCATATACACGCGCTGCCGTCTTGCATTGCCTGTACCATCCGCCTTCCCTGAGCGTCACTGCCCGTCTGTGGTGTGCTGAAACCTGACCAGGTATCTTTCGCTGTGACTGTACTGGCCCCAGGGTGACAGTTTACCTACATCCACCTCAGGACCTCGTGTATTAACGTGTTTCCCCTTCGCCAGTGAATCATTGTCCCACAACCAACTTTGCCATATCCATGGAAGTTCATAGGAGACTGGGAGGCAGGTATCGCCGGCATGTCAGCTATGAAGAGATTAGCAAGCATGATAGAAGTCCAACAACAGGTCGCTGTTCGGTAGGGAGCGAAGACTCCACTCCTTTGTGGCATCAGATAGGTTGAGAGTGAGGGAGGTTCAGGGCAAGGATGATGTAGTATAATGTAGGTGAGGGTGATGTAAAATGATATGGTGAAGGTTCAGGCTGAGGTTGTGCGTATGTTTGAAGGCTCGCTGACGATGGAAATTGGCGAGGATTCCTTTCTTTTTATCATTGCTCTGCGGATGCCGCCATTCTGTCCTCTCTTGTTCCAGTGAAAATTGCTGTGGTTGAGTGTGAAATTGGGTAAGGTCGATGGTAACGTTGTGGGTGAGGTTATAGGTATGTTAACGTATGTGAGGGTTAGAAGTGAACAACTCTACATTTTATCCTTTGTGGTGACTTGGTGAGGTTGATGGATGATCAGCTTGAGGTTATGCAAGAATATGAGGGTTTGTTTAGAGTGAACATTGGTATGAGTTGCTTTTTATACATTTTCTTTTATACATATTCGCCTTTTCCCGCAATAGTGAGGTAGCGTTAAGAACAGAGGAATGAGTTGCTTTTATCTAGTATTATAATGTGGGGCACCACCAACCTGCCCTTTGGAGTGACTATATGGATTGGTGTGTTTCACTGTGAAATTAAGGTTGAGGTTCATGAAAAGTCAGTGTGTGAGTTTATAGCCGAGTTTAAATGTTTTGAGGGGCGGGGGGAGGGGTAGTAGAAGTAGTGTTAGTAGTAGTAAGAACTCGACATTTTCTCCTTATGGTAACTTGGTGAGGTTGAGAGAGAGTTTCTGAGAATGAGGTTGATTAGATATAATGTGGGTGAAGTTGATATAGATAATATGGATGAGGTTCAGGTTTAGGTTTTGCATGAGTTTCTAGGTTCGGTTAGGTTGCACATTGGTCTGATTTTTTTTATTAACCTTTGGAGCTCCATTATTGTAGGCTGGTAAAAATTGTAGTTAAGGGTGAAATTAAAGGTGAGCATGATGAGAAGGTTTTGGGTGAGTTCAGGTATTATGTGAAGGTGAGAAATAGTATGAAATTTTTTCTACACCTTTTTCTTTATAGTAAGTTTATGTGGTTGAGTGAGGTTCATGTGATATAATGTTGATGAGGTTCTGGTTGAGGTTGTGCATGACTTTGAAGGAACAATTAGTGAACATTAGTCTTAATTTTTTTTCTATCATTGCTTTGTGGGATGCTGCCATCCTGTTCTTTGGGGTACCAGCAGGAACTGATTTGGTTGGGGGTAGAAGTAGATTTGTGTGTGAGGTTATGGGTGGGTTTAGATATTTTGCAAGGGTAAACAATCTCTACACCTTTTCCATTGTTGTAACATCGTTAGGTTGTGTATGAAGTTCAGGGTGAGTATATTATGCTGTGGATGAGTTTCAGATTGAGTTTTTTTGAGTTTGAAGATTCAGTTAGGATGAAGATGGGTCTGAATTGCTTTTATATAATAGTGTCTTGTGAGGCACAGTAATCCTGTCCTTAGGAGTTCAAGTACAAATTGTGGTTGAGAGTAAAATTATAGGAAAGGTTGTGGGTGAGAATATGGGTGAATTTAGATGTTATGTGTAATGAGAGGTTGTCTGAATTTCTTACTATATATTTTTTTTTTTATTTTATAGTAAGCTGTTGAGAATGAGCATGTATCATCCTGTGTGTGAAGTTCAGGTTGAGGTTTTGCATGAATTTGAAGGTTCCAATAGGGTTAGGTTAGCCAGAGATACTTTTTCTTTTATAGTTCTGTGGGGCTGGTACCACCATCTTGGATGCCAGTAGGAATTGTGGTTGATGGTGAAATTAAGGGTCCGGTTCATGTTGAGGTTTTTGGTGAGGTTATGGATGACTTTAGATGATATATGGTGGTGAGAAGTTGTCTAAACTATTCTATTTATGCCTTCTCCTTTATGGTAAGTTCATGAGGTTGAGAGTGAGGTTCAGGGTGAGTTTGATGTCATATAATATGGGTATGGTTTAGGGTGAAGTTGAGGTTGTGCACAAGTTTGAAAGTTTGGTTACATGAAGATTGGCATGAAATGCTTTTTTTTATCCTATTCTTTTGGGCTCCAACATCCAGTCTTGAGTATTGGTAGAAATTTTTATGGTTGAGTGTGAAACTAAGGCCTAGGATCATGATAAGGTTGTGGATGAGGCTTTCAGTGAGTTTAGTTTTTATGTGGGGTGAAAAATAGTTTGAACTTCTTTCTATACACCTCTTTGGTGGTAAGTTAGTGAAGTTCAGGGTGAGTGACATATATTATTTGGGTGAGGTTGGTTGAAGTTTTCCAAGAGTTTAAAGGTTTGGTTAAGTTGATGATTGACCTGAATTGCTTTATTCTATAATTGCATAATTGCTTGGTTACTGTTATCTTGTCTTCTTGGATGTCATTACAAATGATTTTAGGGTAGAGAGTGAAATTAAGGGTGAGGTTCATGATAAGGCTATATGTGAGGTTATAGGTGAGTTTAGATGTTTTAAGAGGTTATGTGAGGTTCAGAGTGAGATTGAAGTAATATGATGTGCATTTGGCTAATGTAGTTTAATGTTTATGACAATGTAATATGATATGGGTGAGGTTTGCATGATTATAGATTAATCTAAATTTTTTTTTTATTGTATCATTGTATTGTATTGTTCTCTAGATTATCAGTAGAAATCGATGTGGTTGAAGGTGAAATTAAGATGAAATTTAGGGGAAAGATGTGGGCAAGGTTATGGGTCTATTTAGTTCTGTCAGGGTTTGAACTAGTCTGAAATTTACTATCTGCTCCTTCTTTGTGGGAACTATAAGGTTGGGATTGAGTTTGAGGGTGAGTGTAATACATTATCATGTGGGTCAAGTTCTGCATGAGGTTGAAGATTAGCCTGAATTGGTTTTTCTGTCATTGTCTTAAGGGTGCTACTGTCTTTTCCTCTAGGATGCTGATAATAATATCCTTTGGTTTGGTGTGAAATGAAAGGCGAGATTCATGATAAGATTATGCATGAGCTTATGGGTGAGTTTAGATGTTATGTAATGGTGAGTATTGGTCTGAACTTCGACGAGTAGGGAAAGAAGCAAGTATCAAAACGGTCCACCCTTGAGTTGCTGATGGCCACACAATAATCATGCGATTCTGCAGCTTGCTAAGTATTGCATGGTCTAGCTATTGGTGGGGGTACACAAGCAGCCAGCTCTCGGGAGCAAAAGCCAAAGTAATACCTATAGAAGAGGGAAAGTGAACCAACATTGCG
>JAYMFT010250173.1:0-10916 GCA_038088735.1 Panulirus argus
AGAGAGAGAGAGAGAGAGAGAGAGAGAGAGAGAGAGAGAGAGAGAGAGAGAAATGGCGAACAACGAGCGACTCCCCGTCTAATACGAGACTGCCTCTTGAAATCTGTCACACACGCCCGCTCAGCGTCTGTCCACCAAACAAGGCGGCGCACGGCGTCTTCGAACCCCGTTGCACCGTCGTCCGTCCGGCGCGCTCCGAACATGAGAAATCCCAAACGCGCGGACTCTGACTCTGAGGGAGAGAGAATGATCGGTGCCCTAGTGCTGTGACAGGGGTACCTAGGGACTGCACTAGGATCCCGATTCCCCTATCAAGCAATAAAGTACTGAAACCGAAACTGAAACGCAACACCGACCTCGATGTGAGGCATGTGTGGGTTTAACATGACGAGCAACACTGAGGTTTAACACACACACCCTGCCGATGTAACCCACGAGTTTAGACGCCACAAGTAAAAAGCTTGAGGATTACATATAAAACAAAAAAGCAACAACCTAAAATAAAGTCTTAAAGTAGCGAACGGGAAGATGAATAAAATATGGGGGAGGGAAAGGAACGGGGGAGGAGAGGAGGGGAGCGGGGAGGAGGGGTGAATGTAATGAAGAACGTGCTTTATCTGCGGTACTTCGCGCCTCGTCCGCCGCAGGGGCTCCCTCCACACCTTATCTCCCCACGACCCGCGGGGGACACGAAACACACAATCAGTCAACTGCTACGTATCTCCACCGACAAAGAAAGTTACGCAAAACGAATATCGATGAGGAACTCTGACAATTACCTACGTAGAAAAGAAGAAAAAAAACTGTAGTGGTGTCAAGACGTGAACTGCTGATTCCTCATCGTCTTCCTCCTCCCCACAGACGTATCCTTCTGACCCACAGCCTCCGGCAACCTCTGTAAACCGCTGTACTCCCCTGCACCAACCTGATGAGACTACCCTACTCTCACTGACAAGGCCATTTACTCTTCTGGTTCCCTCTTAATCCTGTCAACTCTTCCATGATGATCCAAACGTTCCAGCTCCACCAACGTGAACAGCTCACTCGCTCTCCTGCCTCGCTGTCATCTCAATACCACGGTACCAAACAACGTCAGGATCCGACGCCTGGTCGTCCCTCCCCGTGTCCTGCAGGATCACGCCTCTCATCACCGACCTTGGACTTTGCTCGTCTCCTTCGCCTCTGCTTCTCCGAGACTTGCAACGACTCAGCCCGACCGGAAATTGGGAAAGAACTCCTTTGCAGCTAACATTCTTTCTATGCTTTCACTAACACGACTTTAAAATGTATTAAATCCTCTTTAAGTCTTTGTGTTCTAGAGAGTCTTGGCTCTCGTGCTCTCCCCATCTGACCACCAGCATGATTTCTGTATGAGCCGTGGGTGGTCGACGGGTGTCGGGGTGCTGGTGTTGACAAGGACAATGTTGGCGAGAGTGGTGATGAAGGGAGGTGGTGTTTCTATTGCTGCTGGAGGAGGAGGGAGCAGTAGTCGTGGTGGTGGTGGTCATCACTATTCGTCTTCCCACTTATGGCTACCGTCAGTGTAACCCACAACTAAACACATTCTCACAAGGAAAAAAAATCAAATCAGTTCACCAAGTCAATCACAGATGGGGCTCTGTGAAAACAGGGTGACGACGAACGGAAAAAATACGCAAATCCCATCGACGTAATTGAATTATTAGGTACAAAACAGTACCTCTCTCTCCTAACTCTCACGCAACACCTTTTTTCTACAAAAATCAACCTCAGTCCCTCAACTCCTTCGAAAGACGCTCTACAAAAATGAAAACCTTAAGACGTAAGGAATGTTGATGAGACCAAGAAGCAAAACAAACAAGTACTATGAATTAAACATTCGACGGGATCACGCGTACACCACCTCCCTTCGCCCCTACGGCAGGCAGCCCCTGTTTACCCAGCAGAGGGAGACCGGTCACTCGTCCCCTCGGAAAACTAAAAGCAAATATCGGCAAAACGAAAGAGCGTCCGTAAAAGTTGGCTTATGTTCTGGGGGGCGCCGCTCGTGACGAGTGCATCTGCAAGGTGGGCCTTCAAGGTGTGGTGCTGCTAATGTTTACACTGTCAGTAAAACGTTTACACTGTTAACGCCACATTTACACCGTTAAGCACCAAGTTTACAACTGCTGGTGCCACAAGCATCCACAGCTCCCTGACGGAGGAAGCGCTCAGACCAGCCCAAGACCCGCGACGCCCGTAGTGTGAAGTGCCTCACTTGACCCCCTCCTGGTCACAGCCTCCTGACCTTCACCCCACGCGCGACGCCATCAATAATCTTCAATACTGATTCACAAGGCTCTCTCCCTCGCACACCCAACACACGGGCCCAACTCCGGGCGAGGCAGGCCCGCCTCAGGTGGAGAGAGAAAGTGATTAGCAGCGAGAGGGGAAGGAGGAGACGGCGGGCTGGGAGGACGAGAAGTGGGGCAGTATCTATTAATAAAAAAGGTGTACAGACAAGCAACGCGATAACTGTATAAGGAAGGAGGAACTGAAAACGAAGAGGAGAAACGTCAATGTGGTATAAAATACTGACATAAAAAAACAAATGAGTAATCAATCACACACAGTAAGATACAGACAACACAGGTAAGGGGTTCACGGCAGAAAGGAGAGAAAGACACAGAGAGATGAAGTGAAGGAACAAGCGGGCATCTCGGCCATTTCACACTATCCCTTCCCCTCGTCCCACCCGTTCTTCCTCTCCTCTATCCACCCTTAAAAAACAAAACAGCACCTGTGTTGGTGAGAGAGCGCTGGCCATACTGCACAGATGGAAAAAAAAAAGAAATATAGGTAAATCCGTATTAGTCGAGAGGGGGTGTTCCCCGAGAGCCGGTGCATCCTGTACGAACTAAAGCTGCTTTATCTACGAAACACACACACACACACACACACGCACACACACCTACTGCATACATCCCCTGAGCGTCCTCCAACCGGTAGCCCCTCAATATTACCAACAAAGCCCCTGTCAAGGGTAGTATATACAACAAGCAAAAGCAATTTTGATACGAAATTTGTAAACTGTCAGACACAACCTCTCGTTGCTGTGATCATATCATATTTTGTCTAGCGTAATGTGGATTATTATTATTATTATTATTACTAATACCATTACTATTATTATCATTACTGTTATTACAATTATTACTATGTATATTCATGTGAACCAACCATAAATACTTGGTACATGGGGCAATAGCAGTCTAGCCCCATCCTATGATGGCTTAAAGTAGCACAAACATTGGTAGTCAACCCCCCTCTGCACGACGGTACGACCCTGGAACACGACGGTACGACCCTCGAGCACGACGGTACGACCCTTGAGCACAAAATAACGCCCTCCGGACGAGACGGCACCAATCCACCAGCGCCTTCCTGGGAGAAGTCCGGCAAACGAGGCCAATCATGGAGGCAAGCAGTTGGGCAATTAAGGAGGGCGGATTATACCAACAACACCTTCAAACTACTGAAAATATATATATATAGTCACTAAAGGGGTGGGATACAGCCATTACGGGCTACATGCACAACCATTTGGGACTACGGCCAACGGCCATTACGCAGCTTGCAACCAACAGCTTAACAGGGATTCGGAGTCCATCGAGTGGTTGCCTGCCAACTTCCGTCACAATAGCGGACTGTGCAACGGAGCCATTTGGAGGATGCTCAAATCGTGACCATTACAGGTCAACACACACGGCCTCGGAAGGGCAATCAAGAGCATGTGAGGATAGGAGGAGAGGTCGAAAGAGGAAGAGGAAGAGGAGGATGAGGAGGAAGAGGAATGGAGACTAGAACAAACTCGCTCTCTTTCACAAAGATATTTACAAAGGTCGTTTGATACCTGCATTACGTACTCACACACACACACACACAAACAAACAAATCCGTGCGTCTGAAACCCTATCAGCGTTGAGGTGACAAATCTGCCACTGCCCCCGCCCCACCACACAAGGTCAGATTTTCTTCACCACATTCCTCTCATACCCGCCAACTTCCTGAGATGTGTGTGTGTGTGTGTGTGTTAGTACATGAGTATCCAATTCTAGCCCCGAAACACAAACACTAAACAATTAATAATAATAATAATAATAATAATAATAATAATAATAATAATAATAATAATAATAAAGACAGAGGTCTGTCCTATCCACCGTGAATAAATGTGAGGCAAAAAAAATGTTGTAGGGACTCGCTCAAATATGACTAGAAATTCCCTAAACTGCCCGGTAACTTCCACGCAAATTACAGCCCAAGTTTACGTATTATCAATCTAACCCAATCACGGGGTCATCAATATTCGGGAGCCGTCCTGTGCGCCGCTGGCCAACCATTAGTCAGTGTTTACCACGCTATCCTCTCCCTTCCCTAAGGACGATGGGGGTCTACAACCCAGATTTACTACGATGAACGTGTAACCTAACTCGCTTCTCGCAGCGCCCAAGTAAGAATTATCAAAACACACAAACACACACGCGCCACGGAATGACAGAATACAGCACAAACGCCAGGGTCTTAAAACTGCTCAGCGTTACAGCAAAGACCTTAACCTCGAGGGGGGGAGAGGGGATCAAGAACCCGCTGAATAAATATAGATTAAACTGCGGCTGATTCACGAGGCTGTAATGGGTCTTAGGCCTCCAGGCAGAGGCTGTCGCCAACAGCCTTCCCGACCAGATCAATAACAGAGCTCTTTTCTACTTGGTCTTATATATATATATATATATATATATATATATATATATATATATATATCTGTATAATCCATACTGATCAGTACAGTGTGGGATATAGTGTAGTATAATGAACATGCAGGCATACTGAGTCATAATCCTGCTTCTCTTGAGGAATCGTTCAATATAAACTATCAGAGTCATGGTGTTGAACAATAATGTCACGTGAATCACCCCATTCTCAACGATCTACCCGGGGCAGGGGCGCTACACCACCGTCAGTAGTACAAATCCAGCAACCTCCCGGATCCCAGGACGTCCGACCCAACCTTATCTGTCTATCGCCTGTGATCAAGCCATCAATCTCCACGAAGGGGGATGGGGTAGGGAGAGATGGGGAAGGAGGGGGGGGGGATGTTATTGGGCTAAACTAAACAGGGACAATGAATTTACCTGCACCCCATTACTCACTGTCAAATGTCCTAGCCCATCCGAGAGAGAGAGAGAGAGAGAGAGAGAGAGAGAGAGAGAGAGAGAGAGAGAGAGAGACGCGCGCGCTCGCGACGTCATGCCAACCCTATTTTAGGCTCAGCTACAAGAGGCCCCAGAGCCACGTACATCCTCCACAACTGACTAATTGAATAATTCAATCCAGAACACAATCAACCTTGTTAACACAGCAGATATATATATATATATATATATATATATATATATATATATATATATATATATATATATATATATATCTCAAATACTATCCGGGCTGAGAGCAGCAGGAGAGCGATATATTCCGTGTGTTTCTCCCATCTTAACCCACATTCCATCCGTCTGCCCGTTTCTTACCTATCATCAAATTCAATCGCGTACTGTTCGCGTGCCAATTCGCAGACGCGTACGACACAGCAGAGAAACCAAAACATCCCCCCTCCCCTGGGGAGTCATCATACCGTGGCACTCCAAATGAGCATGATGAACGCAAGCAATGGTGGAATGACAGTAACTAATAGATGACCCCGCTTGAACAGTGGTCTGTTCATGGGGGAATCAAAGGTGCTAGAACAACCCGAAGAACAAGCGTCTGCCTGTGGCAGAACGTTGTAACGGCGATCAGAACAGGTGGACGTATATGGGCATATCATGCAAGAACAATCAAGAGAACAGTAGCTGCAAGAACTTGAAGACGTTGGGCTACACACGGAAGAACAGGCGTTGGGATCATGGCAGCAAGTACAACAGACGTACAGAACACTGGCGGAAAGAACACCGGAGGAAAGAACACGAGATAAACTCAACATGACTCATCCGTGTTTAAGGATATGGTTGGATCAGTCGGCTGGCTGGCGAGCCGTATCCCGACCCATCCTGCCACAATTCCCTTCCCACACCTTCCCTCCGCCCCTCCCAGCGTGCTGCCCGCCCCTTTCACTCCCCTCCCACACCTTCCCTTCGTCTGTTCCCCCGTCTTCCTTTCCTCCTCAAACCCCCATCCCACCCCTCCCACACTCCTAACTCTAATTCGCGCCTCTCCCATTCAATTTTCTTGACCCGCTCCCACTATTACCGCCACCATCCTCCTTACCTCCAACACTCCTCTTCCCCAACAACATGCTCCACCTCCCGTCCTCCAACACACACACACACACTTCCTCTGGCGTCACCAGCCAAATAAGTTGCCTTGCTCTGTGGATCGATGTGTCTCGAAAGCGAACCACACACGGACCTGGTCAGGTCTTCTGCGAATAACTTCCACCTTCAACAAAGTACTCCTTCCTTCTAACCCCTCCCCCCCTTACAGCCAACGATGTACGGCCCTTGGCAACGTCCCGTGACGACTGGCGACTGAAATGGCGACACACGGCAAAGTCTAATCTTTCGAAAGTATGGCAAACTTGCAGCCGAGTATTTCAAACCCTCACACCTCACAATCCCTCACAAGCGAACGCAATGGGGGAAAAAAAAAAATATAATTCACGGAAAAAAATAATCTCAGTACTACCCTAAAACACAGATATAACATCCCTTACCTCTATGAGCGGAACATCTACTACTTGGCGACTAAAAGTGAACTCCAGCTATAGGTTTGGTGTGGTCTCCACGGACAGAAACCCACACACACACACACACACACACGCCCTGGCCACACAAGCCAGAAACCTACACAAAACCCTCACACAGAGGCAATGTATCCTACTTATACAGGGGACCATCATAACCCCGACACACTCCTGCAAGGACACTCACGTAAACATAAATCGTACTTACATGGTCTCATAAAAATAATACAAACAAACTAGCGTTTAAATATTCGCGGCAGCAAAAGTTGCATTATGCAACACCATGACCCAAGCACAAAAAATGGATTCACACACACACACACACACACACACACACACACACACACACAAGAAAAACCACGCAGGACGGGTTGAGCACCGATGACGATAACGCATAATGACCTGGACGTCGAATGAAGACAGCACACGATGGACTTGATGGTCAGAAGATAAAGCAATGGACGAGATCATCACTCAAGATAACGAGACGCACCGGGAACTGATCGCCAGTGACGATAACACAAATGGACCGATCATCTGTGAAGATAACATGATAAAGCAATGGATGCATACAAACAATAATGACACTGCGGCCTTTGCATTTAGAACTTTAACGCTACGAGATACATATAATACATATAACAATAAAGACGGTGCTGCCTAAGCGTCCAGCGCTTTAATACCAATGGATACATGCAAACTTTACTGATGTATCAATCAATAAAGACTGTTGCCTTGAGTATCCAGGTCTTGCACAGAACACATAACGAACCATAGGGAGACTGCTGCTGCTTGTGTACCCAACGGATCACTCCCTCTCCCTCTAATCCAATATCATCTCGTATATTAACCGCTTAGCATGCAAATGGGAAATTATATATTCGTGTTAAACCACCTTCCAAACATTCCGAGACGTAAACAGAACAAGGAATAAACACTGAAGAGGAAGAAGACGACGACCTGTGAAAGACTTGTTGATAATACGAAACAAACAAGCACAAGTTACGAGAAGAAAATCAAACGATTAATATTTATGCTCGGTGACGCATCAGGTCAGCATGCGTCCCGCCTGCCGGGGAGAAGCGCGTTCGTGCGACCAGGCCAGGAGTAGTCGCGAATGGCCCCTTTGCCATTGGCGCTCTTCCGGGAGACGTGTTCTGCTGCGTTAACTTTCGTGGATAATGAATAACTCCGGTCAGGGGGGTACGGCTGGGACGTCACGGGTCAGGGGTGCTGGTGGCGGTGGTGGTGGCAGCCAGGTAAAGGAATTCTTTTATCACAAAAATTCTTGCTCGTTATTTGCTTGGGATACTGACTCATAAGCAGTGATTCCCTGCCTTTCTTTTACACAGCTCATGCCTGACCGTGACGCATTCGCGGGCAGCCCAGGGTCGAATCCTGGTAGCGGCAGTCGGTCCACAGTCAACCCAGCTGTTCATCCATCTTTTCGGGTTGGTCGATAAAATGGGTGCCTGGCTTTAGATTAGGGAATATATGCATACAGCGTTAATGAGATGGCCTTAATTAGGGCCTTAGTTGTCCGTGATGTCTCGGCCAACCTAAAAAAAGTAAATGATGTTTTTATATATATATATGAGAATACAAATTCCATCATACAAATCTACAAGTTTCGCCTTCAGGGCTAAACTAGTTCCGGCCCCTGATACCTGTGTTCGACGGTCCACCTGCCTGGATGACGCAGCCCCGTCCAACCGCCGCACCTCGCCGCACCTCAGCAGGTTCCTGACCCCATAACTCGTAGCGGCCCGGGCGTTGCGACACACACCCTTCCCGAGGGCGGCGGCGGCGGTCGCCTCCGTCAGGCTGTGGCAACTGGGTGCGCCATCGAATGACTCGCAACACGGCAAGAAAAAAAAAAAAAAGCGTTGCTAATGCCTCAATGAAAACACCCCCACACACGCCGCCGATCACTATCAAACTTGTCTGCATAAGTTCCAGCGTTAAAGAGCACCTCCTGGTAACGCTGGCAGGACCTGCCACGCCCCTGGGATAAAACGTGGATGTAAGAAATCCCGTAGGTTTATGCGAGGACTCGGCGCGGCGGGCGTGGGGAAAATGTCAGGGTGCAGGAACGCATCTGTCCTCATGTATCACACACACACACACACACACACACAGACCTCTGCCCTGAAGATTCGGTGCTTCGCCTCCTGCATTATACCTTCCATGGCTTGGGATGACGCATGTCCGCCCGGGTGTGGTTGGGTGGCGGCGCACTGCAAACAATTAGAGCAAGTGGTCAGGTCAGGGGTCGGGATCCGCGGGCAGAACGGAACACGTCGACGGTGGAGGAGGGCGGCCAGAAGGTCGGTCGGTCGGTCAGTCGCACGCTCCGGCCGGGGGGAAGCCAGGCAAGTGCGTCGTCCACACCAACAATCTCCAACACTACCCACCACGCTCCTGAACCCTCACACACACACACACACCATCCTCCTCCTCCTCCTCCTGCTCTTCTTCTTCCCCTCCTCCTTCCACCATCTTCCTTCCCCTCCTCCTTCCACCTCTTCCTTCTCCTCCTCCCTCCACCTCTTCCTTACCCTCTTCCCCTCCTGAACTTCGTCTCCCCAACTCCATTACTTGTCATCCCCCTCCAAACATCTATTTCCGCGCCACTGCGTCGTCTCTACATTTTCATTCCATCGATCACTTACCCAAGTCGCATCTTCCCAGCCATTACAGACACTCTCGCCCCTCCCGTCAACATTTTAAGTCTCCTCTTAACTCTTGGCCCAAATTTAGCATTCCCGATCATTACATTACCCTCTTTTTCATGCTCTATAATTTCATATTATCTCCCTTTTTGTATCGTTCACCATATTCCTAATACCCGTATGTCCTGTGACACATCCTCTATCATGCTTACTCTCCCAGGTGAGTCAGGCCTTATTTCAACGTGTCTCAGTGTTCCTCACTGCACAACTGGTCGGGGTCCAGCTTCATCGAGTGAGTGCATGACCAACGCTGGAGCAAACGTGTATCTTCTCCTCACAGCTTGTTGTATAGTTCTTGTCTGCCTTCGCTATTTCAGTTACGGTCTTGCTTTCCCCTGTCACGGTCTGCATCACCGCTCCATTATCCTGAGGCGTCCGCAACCTCGCATTTAACTACAATCGTCTCTTCTTGGAACGCGCCCAAAAGCCTCTAGGATTGAGCTATTCCTCTTCTTGCGTCCTTGCGGAGGGAAAACAGGGTAAAATATTTAAGAGGAATCTGGCCAAGACCGTCAAAAGGGATGGAACACGAGGCATTCGCCTCCTTCCCTTTGGAAACAAGAGGGAAAAAAAAAAAAAAACTGTGCACCCGAAGAAAAATCAAATTACCGACTCAAAGACCCCCGGAAATTGAAAAAATCTTACTTTGAAAATTGAGGGGAAAGATGAAACGGAAAGAAAGCCTCAAGCCGGCATCGTGAGAGAGAGAGAGAGAGAGAGAACCTCACAATTTTTGAATTTCCTGACGCATGTCTTTGTAAGACCTCAAAGGACACCCGTGTCTTCCTCTTCCTCCTCCTCCTCCTCTCCACCCAGACATACTCAATCTCACCAGCGTTAAGGGGGAGGGGGCCCCAGGTTCTCACACCTTATTTTCTATTCCTCTTTTGAACATTCTGACGAGCCAGGTAGGGCCGCGTGTCACCTGAGGGCGGTGGGCGGGGGACCTGAGTGGCAACATAAATTACCAGCTACCTACTTGGTAAAGCCAGCCAGCGGTCCCACACCGGTGGGGTGTGGCTGGGCACCATCACTCCCTGTTCCCCACCATCAAAAAAACAAGAGAGAGGCTGCTCAGAACTGCTAAGGCTTTTACGACGATAGGTTGTGATAATAAGAGAAAATCAAGACAGGTTTTTTTACTTTCTCAAAAATTCGTAAGTACTTTCCCTTATCTTTTCTTTTTCCATATCTTAATTCTCTCTATATTTCAATCAGGGCCCGGCCTTGATGTGGACTTCAGTCCGTGATTAGAGCCTTCAACACACACAAAAAATAAGTCTCCCCTTAACCCAAGAAATAGAGAAAAAGGGGAAGAAATATATATACATAAACGATACCACTAACACCAATAACAATAATAATAATAATAATAATAATAATAACAATAATAATAATAATAATAATAATAATAATAATAATAATAA
>JAYMFT010250184.1:0-10915 GCA_038088735.1 Panulirus argus
AACCTAATAACCTTGCTCTTATTCACATTTACTCTCAACTTTCTCCTTTCACACACTTTTCCAAACTCACTCACCAACTAGAACATTCTTTGGTATTACACAACTCAAATTTATGTGTGCTGTGTGCATTAACCATGCCCTCAGTCATTCTGTTCTGCTCATTACAAGGATTAAGGTCCCCACTGTGATGTAGGCTTTCAGAGACATGTGCAGTAGACTCTGTGTTATGTTAGACAAAGGGCAGGGATTCCTAAGGGGTGGATGAAAAGGATAATTATTCCCATGTAGAGAAATTGAAAAAAAATGAGTTTGTGCTCATAGTTTTTGTGTGTAAGGAGAAAAGGCTTTTTATCCTTCAGAATTCCATTTTTACCTTACTTTGTCAAGTCTGTTTATATTTTTGAAGGCTGTCATTGTGTCCGTCCTCTTCCTTCACTTTATCATATGCAGATTCATGACTGATCACCTCTTCCTGAAACCCAGTTTCTTAGGTACAATCATTGTTATCCTCTGTTGGACCTTCTTTAGCAGATCTGTGGGTTTCTTGAATTTTGGTGATCATACTGGAAGAGAGTTCAGCAAAATGTAATGGAAGAAAGCAAATGGTATGATTACCTCTTAGAAAAGAGATGGAGAAAATGCAGAACTTCAGGCAGGTATCTTAGATGATCATATTCTGCAAGATGCAGGAAAAGGTGATAAAGATCAAATGGATAATTGTTTAGAAAGGAGAAACAACCTAAGTGAAGGACAAAAGGGATCCAGAAAACAGAGGCAATGCAAAAGAGGTATTTTAGACTTTCATTACATAGAGAAAACAAACTCAAAAAAATGAAATGTGTGTATTTGTATGAATGTTAAAATCATGAGGAGAGTTGGCAGTGTTTAGGATTGTGACATCTCAAAGAGAGATTTAAAGAAGCTCCAGTTTTGGTTAGATACCTGTTTGATACACTTAAGTCAGATCAAATGCAAATTGATGAAATTTCACATCTGTACATGTAAAGATATTGAGAATTAAAAAGTATCCAATCTATCGAGAAAATACCAAGTTATGAAAAACGTTAAGGTTGTGAATTATCTGTTGCTTAATGTCAAAGTTGCCCTCATATAAGCAGATAAGGAAATGTTTGCACAATAATTTTTATTGCAAAAAATTGGGTCTAACCTTAGCTAAATAAAACCTTGGCTAAATAAATTTTTTCAAGCATGTGCTCTTTCTGTAATAAAAGTCTAAAAGATTTGTTTTGTCTGGTCTCTGTTTTCTGATCCCATTTTGTCCTTCACTTGGGTAGTTTCCTCTCCACAAGTAATCCTCCATTTGCTTTCTGATTGTCTTTTTCAACATTTTACAGACTGTGTTTATTTGAGACCCTTGCCTGAAGTTATGCATTTCCTCAATATACTTTTTTAGAGATAATCATTATTATCGATTTCAATTGGCCAGTTAAAAGTCTTTACACGTGCCTTGAGTACATTTGGAGAGACTTCACAGGTTCATGTACTGTTTATGCATAAGACTATTCAATAGCTTGCTTATATCCTATTTAACAGTTTTAACTCTTTCCATGGTCTATTATCCATCCTTTCTCATTAGTATTGGAAGCTATGTCTCCTCCACTGTGAATATATTTTGGAACTGAGCATACAGATCCCTGCAGATCTCTTTAAGTATTTTTTTTACGAACTCATTTATCACAGATTTGATGAATATCCTATAACTTTCTTCGATAAACTGACTTTGAAATTGAATGTATCAGTAAATGTTCTTAAAGAAAATGTTTTACACAACCATGATACCACCTTTGTACCTTTTCATCAGATTTGTTTTCTTTTCTGAACTTGCTTTTTATTTTTCCACCAACCATGTAGTCAGATTCATGCATTGAATTATCACTTTTTTCCATGTGGGTAATAAAACCTGATGTTTTCTCTTTCCATGATAGTGTATGTAAAAGAGAAATATTATGACATTAGAGTATCTGTTGACAAAAGATGTGTCTGCCGTAGAGGTTTAATGCAGGAAATTTTCCTGAAGATTGTCAAAGAATTTGTCAATTTACGATTCCAAATATTTTTTATTAATTTCAAGGGCTTTTCTCTCTCTTAATACAAGAAGAATATGCTTCCTCCTTTTTCATGTCTCTCCATAATTTCCAAAATGTGTCCTTAAGGAATCTATAGATACGATTCTACCTCCTTGGTGAGATTCCTTTCAAAAACTTCAACAGTGTCTTGTATGATTTCCATGTTGCAGTCTCTGAATTCCAATTCCCTTCCATTTACACCAACACTAAACTCTTTTGATATTTATTTTTCTCTTCTTCTATTTAATGCATCTGCTCTCTCCTTGCTAGTAGTGTAGGTGAGTTATTCCTCTTTAGGTATTTCCATTTTTTGCCCTATGTATTTTCCTGAATTAGCATGATAGAAGTCTTCCTAAGGGAATTGGGTATCCCTGCCTGTATAATAAGCCTCCATTGATAGGGACTGGGGACCTTTGGAAAATTAGATTCCACATAAAGTGCATGCCTAATGCACCTGATCCATTTAAGTGGGAATGGTGTTAATGATTGACAAATGTAGATGTTTTCTCAAATAATTTTTTCCAACCATGGTTTGTTTTTAATCAAAGCTCCATTAGATTATTCCCAAAAGGCAGGCTTCATTGTTTTCCTTATTACCATTGTACTACATGATATATTTTTTTCCCAGATGTTTTCCTGTTACCTTTGTTTTTTCAGATAGTTTCATTCCCAGTGTCTGTTGTCAAGAATAGTTTTTTATTTCCTTTATTTTCTTATTTATTTCTTTCCAAATTTGACTGTAGTTCTTATTCATTACACACATCATCTCTGGTCTATATGTATATCTATCTTTTGTCTCTGTTTCTCCCAAGCTTGGTCTAACCTAATTGTTGGCTAATTGAAAATTTTCAGATGCATTAGAGCTTATTTAACCACTATAAACTTTCTCTGCACTTTTCTTTAACTAAGGCATCTTTAATTTTGAACTTCTTATGTTTGAAGACCTCACTTTGCACTTTTCTCTTTATGTCTGCTTAACATTATCTTTTGGTTTCTTTCTCCCTCCTTTCCAGCAATTACTCTGGTCTTTAAACCTCTAAATCAACTCTCTCTCTTCTTCTTTTCTTCCTTAGTCCTTGTGGTTTTTCTTGGTTTCTGTTTTTCTTGTTCTCCATTTTCCTATATCTGTCTTATTCTAAAGTCATCACCCATGATTTCCTTTAGCCATCCGTCTAGGAATTTTTACTATTAGCCATACACTTACCCCTTTTTCTCTATCATCTTTTTTTATCACCCTATTGGCTCCCATTGTCATAATGTGTTTCTGCCTACTCATGATTACCAGCTATGAGAATTTTGCCTTGTTATTGGTGTACATTTATTCTTGTAAGTTCCTGCCATAAGTTGAATTCCTTGTGCATTGTAAGCTCTGTTGGCCATCAGTAACAACCCAAACAAAGGATGAGACATTGGAACTGCCTGAATGCCTCAGTAACTTGTTAGTGACCATAGTGGACAGTTGCATGCCTTCTTTTAGAACTGTACAACCTTAGTTTCTACCACCCATATATAGGATTGGCCAGTCTGGTAGATAACGTTGTTCAGAAACTAGAAATGTTTAACTCTTAATTCATAAGAAAAATTTTTTGAATAGTTTTTGTGCAGTTATTCATGGAAATAAAAAGGTATGAATCCTTTCACTCTCTTAGTCTGCTGAATAATGTATTTTTCCAAAACTAGAAATGGTTAAGTTGTAATTCATAAGAACAAAAAAAGGTTTTATATTGTGTACCTATTGATAAAGCAAAATAAGAAAATTATTTTGATGCAATTTGTGCAGGGTTGGGGTAGATAGGAGGAGTCCAAAGATATCGCTTTCATACCAAAAGGATTAAGGAGCCATAACCACCTCAGAGCAAAAAAATGACCTCCATGAAAATTTGGCAACACTCTAAATATATCTTTTCTCCAGTGCTTTCTAAGTTTAATTGCATATAGCATTCTAAAAATTCATATACCCCTATCTAAAATCTCTACCCACATCTCGTTTACCTGTTTATCTTGCTCATTACCTCAAACTTGGGTTGATTGTGAGATTAACTCATTTTTTCATTGATATTTTCATTAGTAGTAACTGCTCCATACAGGATGAGGCCCACGACCTGTGGAAGGACTTCCGTAGCTCAAGTTTTTGTGCACTGTAGATAAGTGCACAAATTGCTCAGAGCAGTAAACTGGGATCTGATCAGAGTGCCAATTTTGAGCCTCATTTTCTTGAAAGTAAGTTTCTACATCTTTAAGTTCCTAAAACTCCATTGTTTATTGTTCATTTTTTATGATTTTTTTCAATTTGATTGTAATTTCTTGTTTTACAGTCTGACTATTTTTTCCAGTTGCTTTTACGTTTTTTCTAGGATTTTGTTTTTTGGCATGTTCTTTTGCTGCACCTTGTATAATTATTTTTTATGCTTAGGAAGCACAGTATGAAGAAAAATCTATCTGTTATGATTAAATGTGGGGAAGTATAATAAGAAGTAGCACTTGCAATTGCCACTTTTTCAGGTAACCAATACTTGTTTTCAGTTGAACTGGCTACAGATTGGACCACACTTATTGCAGATTAGTATTGTTTTGATATAAGTTTTAGCTGAATGCAAGCATTTTCATTGTCACCTGAAAGGGGAAAAGGTAGCTAAGGCCCCTTATTTTATTCATTTGTATGAACAGATTCTTTCATCTGGCTGTTAATATCCTTTAATTATTCATACATTAGTCTTTTTATTTACTTAACTGCTTAATATCTCCAAATGGATATTTACATGAGCTGATTTAAGCCACTAGATGGATATTCATGCTAGTTGAGCGAGGCCTCCAGATGGATATTTATTTATCAAGGTTTGTGCTACAATTTCAAGGCCACACACTGAGCCTGGATGGTGACTAAGTTGACGCTGTGTGATAATCACTCCCGATAGACAACCATCCTCCAGCCATACCAAAGAGAAAACATTTTCATGACTTTTCTTGGAAGTGATTGAGTGGCTTTCAGTTAGAATTAGAAGACCAGGCAGATGTTCATGAAGTATCTGATGGTGATGATCTGTCTTCAGTGATTTTTGGACTTTTTCAGCATCAAAAATTGACCAAGATGAGGCAGGAGAAGGTTTTCTAACAAAGGTGAAGGCAATGTTGCCAGCACTTGCTTGATCTTGACAATACTGCATCTGACTGATGTGGTCAGTAATGTCACAGACTTTTATAGTTTTGTTATGAAAAAGCATAAATGAGTCACTGATTATAACAATATAGCTTTATATCATATATGCACATGCACAGTGGTAACTCGCTTGAAAGTCACTGCTGAAATATCTACAGAATCTTGTTCATGTTCCTACAGTGAAAGTACTTGATGAAATATACTCCTGAAGTGATTTTTTTCATTTTTCTGTTAATGTCTTTAAAGTTGTATAGTTAGATACTTTGTCTTAACTTGAAAACTGTAAATTTTAAAGGTTGGAAATGATAACATATTGGGATATAGAATAGTTAGCTATTTATCAGTTGGCTATAACTTTTGATACTGTAAACAAATTATTATTAACTTATCTATCTTTCATACACATCCACTGTTCCCAGCTGTTTTTTTTGTTTTTTTGTCATTTTTTCCATTCAACTCTTCTGCAGATTCACTGCCTTCAAAGTCTTTCATGAAGCTTCTTTGTGGCTACTGTAATGACATTTCTGTGCCCATGACCATTTTTCCAATTTAGTTCCATTTCTTCTTTATTGTATCCTGGCAAATACCAGCTAGTGTCATAATCTTCAAATTATAAGTTTAAAGAATTCCTCCATAACTTCTCAGACATCCCATAGTATCTTCAGTATATGCATTGGTATACTCAAGTAGGAAGAATATAAAAATTTTTTTAAAGCTTTTAGGGGATGGGTGGCAAAGCACCTGGTCTGCTGATAGGTGTCTTGTTTATCAACAAGGAGAAGAGAGCATTGTTTGTGAAATGATAGTTGTTTCTTAGTTCACATTCTCCCCATGTCTTTTAACTCTCGATATGCTCTTGATAGTTGTTTCTTAGTTCACATTCTCCCCATGTCTTTTAACTCTCGATATGCTCTTTCTTTCAAGATTTACATTGGAACAAAAAAAGGAAAAAAATCCTTGTGTAAACTAATAATCATTTCTCACCAGCTGCACCATTGGTTTTACCAATATACAACTCACTAACTTTACATCTAATGCTTACATTACTCCTCTTCCCTTTAAGCAGGCATATGAATATCCAGGAGTTCACCAGTCATGGAGACACTTTTGCAATGAACACCCCCTTGAGGGAGAATAGTTTGTCTCTTATGAAATGAAAATGAATATAAGAATAAAAAAATGAGAAACAAGCAACATACACCTCAACATAACCATGGAAAAATAACAAACTTTTCATTACACATTCTAGCCAGACCCCCCAGACTTTTCTTTGATTTCTTCTGACCACTTTCTATACTCTGGTTCATCTTATTGACAGCTCATTGCCCCCCTGCATATCATGTTGCTCCAATTCACAGTAACTTGCACAATTATCACCCTTTTACATGTCCACATCCTGATACAGTAACTCAAAGCATCTTTTCCTTTATCTTGCCAAATTTTGATCTTTTCCTCACATTTGATACATACATCCTCTTAGTCAGTCTCTCTTCACTCATTCTCTTCATGTGTCCAAACAACTTTAGCACACCCTGTTCAGCTCTCTCATGCTGAGCTTACTACCACACTTCTCTCTTTCACTATAATTCCTTACACAATCAACCCTCCTTGCACTTCATATTGATCTCAAGTATTTCTTTTTCAACACATATACCCTCTTCTGTTCTCTTCTATGTAGTATCTCTTTTGCATGTCTATTGATTAGTATGTTATCTAATAATTTCCTCAAACTGTCTTTCCATCTCGCTAACACATATTTATGCATGTCTCTCTTTGTAAACTGGATATTCCCACTCACCAATCCTTTTTCAGCTCACTGCTGCACAAGCTCTCCACTATTCCTTATCGACCTTACTGAATACCTCAGGTTCCCTCAACTACCACATTACTCACTTTTGAATACCTCAAGTTCCCTCAACTACCACATAACTCACTTTTGAATACCTCATGTTCTCTCAACTGCCATATTACTCACTTTTGCATTTAAATCACACTTTAGTCACTTTTGCATTTAAATCACACATTAGTCACTTTTGCATTTAAATCATCCCTCAATGATACTCAATCTCTTTCTTCAAAATATTCACTCAGCTACTTCCAAAACAATTGCCTCTTATGATATTTCTTCTCACGATCAGTTGCATAAGCATTAATAATCACTCTCTAACGAAATCCACTAATACTCGATCACTTGAATTAATACTGTTGACACACTTACTAAGATACTCCCAAAATACTTGCCTATCATGATTTTTTTTCTAGCCAGATGCATAAGCACTAATAATCACCCATCTCTTGCTATCCACTTTCAATTTTACCCATATCAGTCTGAAGCTCACTTCCTTTCACTCATTCATACATTCTCATATCTCCAGCTTCAGAAGTAGTGCTACCTCTTCTTTCACTTTTGTCTTCACACTAACCCTTTGCTTTACCCTTAAGATATTCCCAAACTGTTTTCCCCATTACCCTTGAGCTTTGTTTCACTTTGAGCCAGAACAGGTTCCTCTCTCAAACAGACTACCTATCTTTACTTTATTCTCATCTTGGTTACATCACACACATTCAGACACCCCAGCCTGAGTTTTTGAGAAAAATAGTTTGGAAATGCCTTGGGAGTAAAGTTAGAGTTTGGTGTAGGAGTAAAAGCTAAGGAAGGAGTAATACTACTGGTGAAGCAGGAGTTGCAAGAGAGTGTTAGGAAGTGAGCTTCAGACATATTTGGTAAGAATGAAAGTGGATTGCAAGAGATGGGTGATTATTAGAGCTTATGCATCTGGGCAGGAGAAGAAAGATCACAAGAAGCAAGTATTTTAGGAGTAGCTTAGTAAGTGTGTCAATAGTTTTAATTCAAGTCATCGAGTATTAGTAATGAGTGATTTAAATGCAGAGTTGAGTATTGTGGCAGTTAAGGATATAAATGTGGGGCATGAGATATTAAGTAATGTGGAGTTGTGTGCTGAAGAAGGGCTGGTGATTGGGAATACCTATTTTAGGAAGAGGGATATGCACAGATATATGTATGAGAGTAGGAAAGATTGTCAGTGGTCATTATTCGATTACATACTAATTGATAGGCATGCAAAAAAGAGACTCTTGGATGTGAGCTGAGAGGGGTAGGTGGTGGGATGTCTGATCATTACCTTGTAGGGTCTAGGGTGAAAGTTTCTAGAGGTTTTCGGAAAAGAGAAAACGTTTTGGTAAGAACAAATTGGTGAAAGTAAGTGAGTTTAGAAAAGAGACTTATTTATTTATTTTATTATACTTGATCGCTGTTTCCCATGTTAGCGAAGTAGCACCAGGAAACAGATGAAGAAAGAACCATTCACTCACATACACACATATATACATACATGCACATATATGCATAATACATACATATACTTGCCAACATATACATATATACATACATATACATACACATGCATATACACATATACACATGTACATATGCATGCTTGCTTGCCTCTATCCATTCCAGACGTCACCCCGGCCCACAGGAAATAGCATTGCCACCCCATGTGTCAGTGAGGTAGCGCCAGGAAACGGACGAAAAGGCCATATTTGCTCACACTCAGTCTCTAGCTGTCATGTGTAATGCACTGAAACCACAGTTCCCTATCCACATCCAGGCTCCACAGACCTTTCCATGTTTTACCCCAGATGTTTCACATGCCCTGGTTCAGTCCAATGACAGTTCATTTACCGTGGTATACCACATCATTCCATTTTACTCTAATTCAGAGCACACCTTTCACCCTCCTGCATGTTCATCCCCCGACTGCTCAAAATCCCTCTCACTCCATCCTTCCACCTCCAATTTGGTCTGCCACTTCTCCTTGTTCCCTCCACCTCTGAAACATATATCCTCTTTGTCAAACTTTCCTCACTCATCTGTTCCATATGTCGAAACCATTTCAACATACCCTCTTCTGCTCTCTCAACTTAACTCTTTTTATTACCACACATCTCTCTTACCCTTACATTATTTACTCGGTCAAACCATCTCACACCATATATTTCCCTTAAACATTTCATTTCCAATACATCTAATCTCCTCCGTACAACTCTATCTATAGCCCATGCCTCGCAACCATATAACATTGTTCGAACTACTGTTCCTTCAAACATAACCATTTTTGCGCTCCAAAATAATGTTCTCTCCTTCCACACATTTTTCATCGCTCCCAGAACCTTTGCACCATCCCCCACCCTATGACTCACTTCCTCTTCCATGGTTCCATTTGCTGCCAAGTCCACTCCCAGATATCTAAAACACTTCACTTCCTCCAATTTTTCCCCATTCAAACTCACTCCCTAACTAACTCGTCCCTCAACCCTGCTGAACCTAATAACCTTGCTCTTATTCACATTTACTCTCAACGTTCTCCTTTTACACACTTTTCCAAACTCAGTCACCAACTTCTGCAGTTTCTCACTTGAATCAGCCACCAGTGCTGCATCATTGGTGAACAACAACTGACTCACTTCCCAGGCCCTCTCGTCCTCAACAGACTGCATACTTGCCCCTCTCTCCAAAACCACCCCATCCACAAACAATTAAACAACCATGGGGACATCACACACCCCTGAGGCAGACCAACCTTCACTGGGAACCAGTCACTCTCTTTTCCTACTCATACACATGCCTTACACTCTTGATAAAAACTTCTGACTGCTTCCAGCAGTTTACCTCCCACACTGTATATTCTTAAAGACCTTCCACAAAGCCTCTCTGTCAACCCTAACGTATGCCTTCTCCAGGTCCATAAATGGTACATACAAATCTGTCTGTTTATCTAGGTATTTCTCACATAAATTCTTCAAAGCAAACACCTGATCCATGCATCCTCTACCACTTCTAAAACCATACTGCTCCTCCCCAAAGTGATGCTCTGTACATGCCTTCACTCTCTCAATCAATACCCTCCCATACAATTTTCCAGAAATACTCATCAAACTTATACCTCTATACTTTGAACACTCACCTTTATTCCCTTTGCCTTTTTACAGTGGTGCTATATATGCATTCTGCCAATCTTCAGGCACTTCACCACAACCAATACATACATTGAATATTCTTACCAACCGATCAACAACACAGTCACCCCCTTTCTTAATAAATTCAACTACATTACCATCCAATCTTGCTGCCTTGCCGCATTCCGCAAGGCTTTCACCACCTCCTCTCTCTTCACCAAACCACTCTCCCTGACTCTCTCACTTTGCACCCCATCCTGACCAATACACCCTACATCTGCAACTCTGTCATCAAAAACATTCAACAATCCTTCAAAATACTCACTCCTCCTCTGCACGCCATCACTCTCTGTTATCACTTCCCCCCTTGCCCCCTTCATTGATGTTCCCATTTGTTCTCTTGTCTTATGCACATTATTTACCTCCTTCTAAAAAATCTTTTTATTCTCCCTAAAGTTTAACAATATTCTCTCACCCCAACTCTCATTTGCCCTCTATTTCAACCTTTGGACCTTCCTCTTGACCTCCTGCTGCTTTTTCTTATACATCTCCAGGTCATTTGCATTCCTTCTTTGTAAGTATTGTCCAAATGCCTCTCTTTTATCTTTTACTAGCAACTTTACTTCTTCATCCCACCACTCACTACCCTTTCTAATCTGCCCACCTCCCACCTTTCTCATGCCACATGCAT
>JAYMFT010250195.1:0-10915 GCA_038088735.1 Panulirus argus
CACTTCCGCTTCCATGGTTCCATTTGCTGCCAAGTCCACTCCCAGGTATCTAAAACACTTCACTTCCTCCAATTTTTCTCCATTCAAGCTCATATCCCAACTAACTTTTCCCCAACCCTGCTGAACCTAATAACCTTGCTCTTATCCACATTTACTTTCAGCTTTCTCCTTTCACACACTTTTCCAAACTCAGTCACCAACTTCTACAGCTTCTCACTCGAATCAGCCCCCAGTGCTGTATCATCAGCGAACAACAATTGACTTCCTTCCTGGGCCCTCTCATCCCTAACAGACTGCATACTCACCCCTCTCTCCAAAACTCTTGCATTTATCTACATAACCAACCAATCCATAAACAAATTATACAACCAAGGGGACATCACAAACACACCCCTGCTCTAGACCAACCTTCACTGGGAACCAATCACTCCCCTCTTTTCCTACTCATACACATGCCTTACACCCTTGATAAAACTTCTCACTGCTTCCATCAGTTTACCTCCCACACCATACATTCTTAAGACCTAGGGATAGGGGAGAAAGAATACTGCCCACATATTTCCTGTGCTTCGTACATGGCAACTAAGAAGAGTGGGAGTGGGTGGCTGGATTTCTTCCATTTCAGTTCTTGACACTATTGAGCTTAAGCAGAATTTGGCAAATGAGTGAAAAAATGAAATATATATAATCATAAAGTTTCAAGATACTGAGTGCCTATAATGTCATGCTCATAACATACCATGTGGCATGGCAAATACAGTGATTAAACCCACAGGATAACCCTCAAGAGATACATCTTCATGTGCTAATACATATCCTTCAAATCTTAATTTATGGTAAACACATTTTTCTCTTCAGAATACCGCAGATGTTTCCACTGTGGTCACTTAAACTTTCTTTGTTATACTGTTTAACACAAAATATCTTGAACCACTCTAAAATAAAAGAAAGACATCAGGATGATGATAAAAATGAAGTCTGAAGTTGCTGCCATATAGTGGCAGGTAATGCTAATGGAGTCTTAGGAACAACAGAGTTTAAGATATAACAAAGTACTTATGATCTGGTCTGTGGAAAATCCAAGAATAAAAACAGTGACTTCTACCAGCCTCCTGAGGTCCAGAGGTAAAAGTAGATACTGCAAGCCAATTTCAAGCAACCACAGCAAAGACATAACAATAGTGAGCAAGTGTAAAATAAATGTGAGTGAGTAGACACTGGGCACCCCAACACCTCCCCACTATGATGCACTAAGCCTGAACTAGTTCCTGCAAGGTCATCAAGTCCTATGAGGAAACATCTGCCAGCCTCATATGGTTTATGATGATTGAAGGGAAGTGAATCCTCATGGATAAATGTCTTTTGAGAAATAAAATGGTGATTTAACCCCCCATTATGCAAGCTCTCTCACAGATGCTTACAGGGCTCCATCCTTACATGAGAAACAACAGATTCGTGATCAGAACACAGGCTTAAGATGATTGTTTCATACATTCTACAGAAGCAAGAAGCAACCCATTAGCATTTCCAGTGCTTTAGTACTACAATAGTAATATTGCAACACATGAACTCAAATAGGTATAAAATAAGGGCTGGCTGGGCTTGCTAACTGGGATGGGGTTAACCATTAGTTAGCCGTGCCAACAATTCTCTAACTAAAGGGCTCAAGTCAATTCATGACTGGAGTGCTATTAGATGCCCAAGCCTTTTTACTACCTGACATGTCATACACATTATTCAATCATCTATCATCAGTAGGAAAAGAAATTCTAATTCAAAGTTTTTCCTCTGTGACTCTGAAGAAAATCTATATGCCTCTATGTGATTATAAAGAATATAACATTTACTGATAGTTAACAAAGTATTTCCGAAAATCATGGAAGTGGGCCTATTTTAACCCTTTTTTAATGGGTTCAAAATAAGTATCTGGTGATTAAATGATCATCAACCAAAAATTCATACTGTAGCTATTAAAGAACATTACCTGGAAGCTCATTGACCTTGTGATCCTTCATATAATGTAGAAGGTTGATGGGGTCAGCAAGGTGCTGCCCATTGGGTTTGGCCAGGCGAGTAGCTAAGCGAGCCACCAACATGTTGGGACCCATACCAGCAGAGCAAGGGCATCCTGTTGCTGCCTGCAACATTCATAATGAAAATAATTAATCCATTGTCCATCAGTGAATATAGGTTTTTAAGTAAGAAAAGTTATGTCTACCAGAGGCAGAGCTTATGATCTCCCACGGAGGTTGAAACACCATTTTACTCCATAATTATGGTGCATCCACCAGGATTTCACCCTCTTAAACCATCATAATATTCATATGGCCAGCTAATACTTGTTTATGGATACCCAAGAAGAGTACAGCAACTTGCCCTTGCCCTATGACATTATTGGTGTAGAGGTGTTGGTGATGCTTCCACACTACCAGCTTACATGAAACAAACCCAACAATATTTGCTAAAAATGAGACACTTTTTTCTTTCTTTCTTTTTTTTTTTAGCTGAGATGGCAAGGGCGGCTAAGGTCTGAATCAAGGTCATCCCATTAACGCTCCTTAGATTTAGGAGTAAACATTTACTTTTGTACAGGCTTGGAAAATTTCTTTTGAGTATTATCTTTTGTGCCTTGTCAAGACCCTTATAGATTTCAGTACTCACAAAAGGACTACAAATACTGTTTACTTGTTCCTTCAGGCTGTTTTCAGTCTTTGTCAGCATGGACATTTCATGATGGATCAAGAAGTTTGTACTGCTATGACAATCAATGTTGTGTGATTAATATAAAGAAAGTAGCTTCTCTCTTGGCCTTCTTACTATCACAATCAATGCTGCTGCTTAATATAAAGAAAGTGGCTTCTCTCTTGGCTTTCTTAAAGAGTTTCTCAACAAATTAAATTAGTTTGCAGCACACGCCTACACTAGATGATACCTTTGCCTGGATCTGGTCAGATTTCCTTGTAATGCTTTGCTTAAGCCACCCTTAGAAAAGAAAAACAAATCAGATGCCAGGTTGTCTCTCATTGTCTCTCCTCCATGTGGATGTGTTTTCTGATGCTTGTAGGGCTCAACATGGATGTGGGAAGAGTTGGTTTTAAAGTATGAAAAGCTATCTTTTTACCAGTGAGCCTTAGGTCATCCATTTTTTCTTTTCTTTCCCATCTATTCTTTCTAAAAAAACATTTCCTGAGTCCTCACAACAACAGGTCTGATGCACATTCACCACATTAGAAGATGCTAGCAGCCAGCATGAAATTTTTTTTCAGTTTGATAAGTTATATTTACAGTTCATCACCGTCCAATTTTTGGCTACAATATGAATAAGAATAGGAGAGAGTCCAGTTTTTTCTAAACTATGAAGATTTTGAACTGCATTTAACGTCTAGTTTTCTACAAATTATGCAAGACAGTACAACAGCATAAAAGATCTGTTTTTCTTGACTTTTCAATGAGAAACATAATACACTACTTTGCCTTTGAGACTTCTCTTTAATAGCTTTGGTTGTTTCACAGGTCCAGAGGACCAAAACGTAGCTTCAAGCTTTACCCCTACATGGCTTGGCCAATTTTAAGGCCAGCCAGTCAGTTGGTTTTGCAATGGAGTAATTCCAGCCTTGTTATGTGGGATTCCCTTCTTTCCGGTAATTTACGGAATTTTTTACTCACTGATAATGTTCATAAATTGTTTAATTCTTAAGGGAAGCTTACATGTTATATAACAGTCCTAGGCCTAAAAGCACTAAAGAACAGTGAGGGCTAGTGCCTTAGAAATCCACTATAATTCTTCCTTGTGATAGCTATTCGACCACTCCCAGGTATATATGAAAAAGAATACTAGTGATACCTGGTGGGATGTTCTGTATGTCAACTACGTCTACTGTGATTGCAGAGTTTTCTGCTAAGCTTCCCTTTGCAGTTGAGGATATTTAGATATGTAAAACAACCGACGCTCCACCTGTTTTGGGGAACTCACTATTATATTCCTAGCACCATGAAATCTACATGGAGAATGATTTTACTGGAATTCTAGGTGTTATACCAGTTTAACCCTGGGAAGAAAATAATACTGTATTTGCAAATACTCAAAAGTTTAATGTACTACTGTCCAGGTTGCTCTCTGGTCTTTAATAAATGTACCCTATGACTCTATAAAAAGTTAACACTACTTTTAAAAATACTCAAGGAGGTATTAGCAGCAAAGAAATAAATATTCCCCTTTACAAAACCTTACCTTTATTTTCTCCCGAAGATATGTTGCAAAGTCCTCAGGAGTCACCTGGCATGTATGAATGAGCTCTGTCAGTTCAACAAACATTTCATCACAGCTAACAGCCTCTATATCATGAGTGAAACTGGAAAAGAAGGGATCAAATATATTCTTAAGAGCTTTTTGACATTACCTGTCATTATTATCATATAGGTTGACTAATAATGCATCAGTTTACCCCATGGTAGAGGAGAACATATACTTAATTATGCTTGTTATGCTTAGTGTGTACAAAAAATGCAACTACAGCATAATGTCTCAAAAAATCAGCTAAAAACATTACTGTAATCACCAATTAAGTTATGATCAATGGCTAACTTGTAACTATCATGTGCAACTAGCGATGACATGATGCTGAAACCCCCTCACTTTGCTGTAATACTGCTAAGAGATCCTTAAAGGTCATTAACAAGTGTCCCTATTTTAGTGAAGAAGTTGAATGGATTTTAATATAAGGGCAAGTGAGAAGTGTAGCTAAAAAACATGCTTTTCACATGCTCAAATTTAACTTTGTAAGCAAACTTCCTTACTTGCCTATACTTATAAGGACTTACCACAGTAGTTTACTGGGGAGGAGGATCTACTTCCCAAGAAAGCTGCTTAAAGTGACCATGAGTAAACTAAAGTTTCCATGTTAATTCTCTGCTTTAAAAAAGATAAAAAAGAATTTTTGCAAGTTTTAATAACACTTACCTGGCAACAATGTCATAGAGTTTGTATGAAACCTCTTTGTAACCTTCAAAGTCATATGGTATTGTCTGTAGGTCAGGACACAACTTCAGCGCTGGCCCAAGAAACATGCCATTTCTCACACCCCTTTTACGTGCCTCATAGCTACAGGATGCAATTTCTGACATTGAGCTTGTGTCATCAATAAGAGATATTGTTGAAAATTTTTTATTAGAAGCTGGGACCACCACATAGACTGGTGTCTTATCTGACTCTTTTGTATTGTCTTCATCATAACACTCACCAGCCACATCAGCATTTGTTAATTTGGCAGCATTAGATGGTCTCATTTTTGCTTCAAGTCGCTTCTCAGCCCGTTCTTTATAATAGTTTAATTCATACTGACGATCCATTCCCTCTCGCACCTGAGATTTAGTGTTACCCTTTGCATGTGTAACAGCTATGGGTTTCCCACGTAATTCTGGATGTTTCCGAAGGCCCACAGAGACAAAGAAACAGTCCATGTCAATATGCATCACAATTCTTTTCTTACTTTTCTTTGAGACAAGGCCAAACGATGTTCCTGTTGCTGAACTTTCTGCTAGCGACTTCTCTCCTTCGCATTTACTATTCACCCATTCGATTAAACCTTTTCGACCTGAAAAATCTTCATTCTTATTCTGCAGTTCATTTACATACTCCTTGAACATGGCCCCCATTGTTGAGATGTGATGAAGTCTTGAGTTGTTGTAAAATTCAGAGAGAAACTCTGGGTTAGCAGTACTCATGGAATGACTCTTCACAGGACTAGAGTTATAAGAATTGGTTGAAGTCGAACCATATCGTGGTTCATCTGACTTTGCTATATCGCTTACCTGTCTTCTGGGATAGATTTCTTTCTTAGCTCCTGAAATTATGTTTGTCTCTGTTGAGACTTTATCAGAATCTTTTAATTTGTCTACCGTTGGACCTGAATTAACTTCTTTGAGATTTAAAGTATCATGTATAAGTGGTCTTCCTTCGGTAGGTACAGAGGTGGAATATTTTTTACCAATGTCAACCTGCTCTTTAGAAACAGATATTGGTATGAAAGGTAGTCCAGGTTGACTTCTTGACTGATTAGTGTACAAAATGTACTTAGTGTAGTTTAGAAGATGTCCAGCCTCTAAAGAATCTGTGATCCATTTTGGACTGACAATCTTATCTGTGTTCATATTCTTTATCTTAACATCTGGGAGATTGTTGGCAATGATATGGGTGGTCTTGCTCCGAGAGTAGTAGTGATGGAATGTGCCACCATTGGTCATCATTATTCTTTTCAGTTCCTCAGCTGTTGGCTCTGCAAGATATATCAGTATCAGATGGGGACTCATCTATATGAGTTCATCAAATGTCCATTTAACTAACAGATGTCTAATTGAATCTTTGGACAAGTAAACATAAAGGAATGAGGACATACGAAGAAAAATTCTGTATTCAAATGATGAGTGAAAAATTTCATCATACAGAGAAAATGCTGCAATTTGATCCCAAAAAGAGAAAGAAATGATAAAAGTCAGAACATTCATATGAAGTCAGCAATATATGTAATAAGTGGATAAGAGGCAGAACTCTGAGAAAATAAAAATGGAGTGCACCAGTAAGACAGGTGTTCAGTGATGTTGAAAGGTACAGCCCAATACATATACATTTCCTCAGCATATACCATTTTCCAATAAATGAATACAGGGAAGAAAACTGTACTTAATTTTTTTCTAAACTTGTTCACCTTTTCCCACATAGCAAGGATGCACCAGGAACAGAAGAAAAATGGCCTCATTTGCTCACACCTACTCCCTAGCTGTCACATATAATGCACTGAAAAGAGGTCCCCCTATCCACTGAAAAGCCATACAGATTTTTCCACAGTTTCCCCTGACTTATTAACATGCCATGCTTAAAACTATGAACAAAACTGTTGCCTGTATACCACATCATTCCAATTCACTCATTCCTATCCACACCTCACACCCTTCTGCACATTTGGGTCCTGATCCCGCAGAGCATGTTTCACTCCCTCCTTCCATCTTGTCCTCAGTCTACTCCTTCTTGTTGTCCTCCACTTCTGACATGTATATCCTCCAAGTCAGCCTCTCCTCACTCATCCTCTTCAAATGTTCAAAACATTTCAATAAACCCTCTTCAGCTCTCTTAACCATACTTTTCTTGCTACCACACCTTCCCATTAACCTATCATTTCTTACTCAATTAACCCTCCTCACCCCATAAAATTTCATCTCTAACATACCCATCCTCTTCTGTACCTTTTTATCTATTGCATCCTTACAACACTACCAGGACTACTATACCAACTATCCATTTAATCTCTATCTTTATCCTCATAAACTGTGACCTTACTTTCAGCAGCTAGGACCTTACCTCCCTTACCCACCCTACAACTTACTTCAGCTAACTGGGTTCCATCTGCAAACATGTCCACTTGCAGGAATCTAAAATAACCCAATCCCTTTAGGTTCTCTCCATTCAAACTCACACTCCAACCAACATGTCTCTCTCCCCTGCTAAACTTAACAATTGAGTTTTATTCACATTTACCCTCAATTTTCTCCTTTCAAAAATGCTCCCAAACTCAGACAGTAGCTTCTTTAGTTTCCTATTCGTATGCCACCAGTACCTCATCATTAGCAAATAGCAACTGACTCAACATCCAAGCAACCCCATTCCCAATAAACTTCAAGACCTCCCTCACCACCCCATCCATAAATTGATCAAATACTCAAAATGACATCACACATCCCTGCCACAGACCCACTTTCTTCCTACTAACATACACACACACCTTCCTCTCTTCATAGAAACTCCTCACTGTTACTAGTTGCTATCTTCTCACACAATATATTCATAACAGAGCTCCTACTCTGTCTGATTCATTGTGCATATCACCATTCACTTTTTCCCTCTTGCCTTTACACAGTGGCACTATGCAAGCATTCTGACAATCCTCTGGCATCTCATCTTGAGGCATGCACACAATGAAGATAATTAACCAATCAACAACACTGTCTCACTATTTCTTGAATATTTCAACTTTAATCTTATCCACCCCAGCTGCTTTGACAAATTTCATCTTGCACAAGGCTTTCATCACCTCTTCACCAAACCACTTGCCACAGCTCCCTTACTTTGCATACCTCCAAATCACAAACACCCCACATCTGCCACCCTGCTATCCAATATACATTCAACATTCCTTTAAATTACTCACTTCATCTCACCTTTACCTCCTCTTTTTATGGAATATGCCTACTAATCAAGAGACATCTACAAAGCAAAATGTCTAACAAGTTTTCATAATAAGAGTAAGCAATTTTCTTAAAACTAAAAACTGTAAACATAAAGCTGAAACCTATAAAGATAAAACAATGGTATTTGACACTAATTTGTTCCTTTAGTTCTACTTGTGATTAATTCTAAGAAACTTCACAAACACATTCACTCTGTAAGCAGCCATTTAAGTAAAGTGTCTTATCAGAAAATTTTAGGGAACAACATTTCTTTCTGCAAAATGTAACTGTTGTTAGAAAGATTGATACATATATGAAAAAATAAAGCAAAAAAATCACAGCAAATCATCACACTTAAAAAGAGTTCATAATTACAAGAAAACTTTAGGAATATTTTCTTAGTTACTTGCTTTCTTTTATGCTACATGTTTATCAACTTTGATGGTAAACATGTTAACAAGAGAGCTAAAAATAATTCAAATTCTAGTGAACCAGTGACTTAATCACTATAATCATATGACACTGTCTTGAAAATTTAATTTTTGTAATGCAGATCCTGCACACTCATAATTCTAGTTAGTTATATCCTGGATAAACACATTTCTGGCCATTCAGTTTCAAGATGACCACAAAGCTGGTTAGCAAGGGTCCTTGTTAACCAGTTCTGGTTTACCAGTTCTTGAAGATCCTGGATAATTGCTATCGTAGAAGGCCAGGATCTATTTAATCACATTCGTGGTCAGTCAGGTCATTAACAATCACAGTTTGAATCAATCAGATCTTTTGTTAACCTAATTCCAGTCAACAGGATCTTGGGATAATCACAATTCTGGTCAGCAATATCCATGATAGTTACACTTCTGGCTGGATAAATGCCTAAACCTTGGGAAACTGACAATCTAGTTCACTAAGCCTTGATCAATTTAGGACCCTTAGTATTCAACAACACAAAAGTTTGTATACTTTCATATGATTACCAAAATCTGACCAATCCACATCCACCTAACAAAGATAAGGAAAATCAAGATTAGGTACTCTAATCCCTGAACCAAATACTCTTGTTAAACATACCTAGAATATTTAGAAATCTAATTAATCAAACACTGGAAACCTGTGGTTCAGACACCCACGCCCTGGATAATTCATATCGCATTCATCTAAATACCGTGCAACCAATAACTGCAAAAATCAAACCGTGTTCAAGTGTGATCCTATTTAATTACACCGTTAACAACTACTATTCTGGACAAGTAAGCCCCAGATTTCAGACATTCTCACTCACTGTCTCTTGGACAATCAAGATTCTGATTCATTTGGCCCTTATTTGATACTGGTATACCCAATGTGTGTCTAGCTCAGTGTATTAGAAATCTATTTCCTTCACTCTTTCATGGATGAATTCAGCATCAAATCAGGTAGGTTAATACTTAAAGTTTTACTTAACAATCTATTTGCCCTTCATCATCATAATAAACACATTCCTACCAAAATTCTAATAATTATGTATATAAAAATGTCTTGTCAGTTTTTAACTACATACCTGTGTATCCATTCACAAATATTGCTATACCATGAAATATTCTGTGACTCCTTTCTGCAGCAGCAAGTGTGACAGAAGATTCGTACTGGTCCTCTAGCTTGGCCACTTTTGCCGCCATGTAACCACCCTGTCAATGCAAGCAGAATTTTACAAATGCTTACCAATGACCTCATTGTACTTTGCATACTATTAGTTTACCTGCGGGAATTGCATTACAACCTTATGGTCTATGGATAACATATGATCATGTTATTTCACTGATTTTTTTATGTACACATAGTAGCTGACACACCTACTACAAAAATATTCCCCAATCACAGTCATCTTCAATGAAAGGAAAAGGAAAGGTAATATGTAAAGAAGAAGATGGAAGAGAATTTCTAAGCTTCTTTTGAGTACAAAAAGAGATGGCTAAAGAGAGGTGATAGCTGGAGAGTTCATAAGGTAGAACATTCTTGATTCCACTCTGGCTAACAGAAAGCTGGAAGATGAGCCACCCTAGATTTGCAAGCAGTATTCTATGCTGGGGCAAATAGGTCCCTGTAAATATGGAACAGCTGCTCACAAGACAAATCATTTTGTCACTAATAGAACACCCCCTTCATACGGGAAGCAAATTTTCTAATATTCATTTTGTGGTATTATCAATCGGGAATGGAGGATATGGTTTTCACAAAGTGACTTTTAATGTAAAAAATGAATAATGGTGTTCTGAAGT
Source organism: Panulirus argus (assembly GCA_038088735.1). Taxonomy (NCBI): domain Eukaryota; kingdom Metazoa; phylum Arthropoda; class Malacostraca; order Decapoda; family Palinuridae; genus Panulirus; species Panulirus argus. Next base: position 10,479 of record JAYMFT010250195.1, read on the forward strand.
CTAACAGAATGAAGTGAGTGTGAATGGGAAAAATATACAAGCAGAAACTGCATTTTTGCACTGCTTTTCCAAACGGAAATGCTACATAGATCCTAATTAAGAAAGGAAATATTCTAAAACTATGAAAAGAATAAGTACTGATGTCAGGAGGGGAGGAAAAGTGAGCTGATTTACATGGAGTGGAGTCATGAACATATGAGTGATTAGGGTTAGAGGGTGAGGAAAGGTCAGTTTTGGAGAGAAGAGAGAGAATACTGTATCAGGAGGTAAAAGGAGAGATACCACTGTTGATATATTTAAGTGGGAAAAATTACTCCATCAACAACTACTACAATAAAATGACCAGAAAAGAAGCTATGCATCACAGACCAGGAAAAAAAAAAAAAAAAAAAAGGGGGGGGGGGGCAAGGACACTTAGAAAAGAAAACCTTATACCA
>JAYMFT010250206.1:0-10915 GCA_038088735.1 Panulirus argus
ATATATATATATACATATATATATATATATATATATATATATATATATATATATATATATATATATATATATATACTCTATTCTCATTCTGTGAACTAAAATGATAACCACTTCTTGTTGGTCCCTGACACATTTGGTCCCCCGCTTCATCCTGGTCATTTACTGCCTCCTGGCCTTCCACTATATCCTGGTCATCCACTCCATCTTCACTATCTACTACTTACTGGTCGCCCACTACATCCTGCCCACTAGATGCATCTACACCACTCACTACAACCTAGTCACTCAATACGTCTTAGCCCCTCACTACATCCTGGCCACCCACTACATTCATGCAAGCCACAACGTCTTGGGCTCGCATTACAGTTCTGCCCCTTGACCACACAGTGTTCCTTGACTACCGAGTGATCACGCGTCGCCTCCTTACCACCTATTGTCCCTGACCGCCCACTGCAACCTGAACACCCAGTGCCACTGACCATCCGGTACACCCTTACCATTCAGTGCTCCCTGACGACCCACTGATAGAAACGACAACAAACGAGCATCGTCATCGATAAGACAGCCAAATTGCCTACTACCTGCAGACCAACACCCTTACCGAACACCACACGCTAACCAAGGGGTGGGCAAAAGAGGGCTCATGGGCTGCATCCGACCCGTCAGAAGATGTGACCTAGCCCATCAGGGTCAGTTGGAATTAAGACGTATAAAAGCGGCAGGTCCGAGACCGTAAAATCGGCCGACACAGAGAGACCATGAGAGACCGAGTGGTGGATGAAAAGTTTTTAATACGACATCGTGCCACAAAGCAGGGCTAGCGCGTAGCGCTCTCGGCAGGAAAATATGTGGTTAAGAAGAGCGAGTCGTGTGAGTTACGTGCAATGTGTGAGACTGTCTGTCTGAGGACCAAAAGCCAACAACCCATGTGCGGGTGAGGCAGACGAAAAAAAAAAAAGACAGTTACTTGGGCCAAAGGAGTGAGACTTGTCAGCCAATGAAGTGCAGCCGTCGCTAACACACCCCAGTACTCATGCGGGTAGTACTGGTGACGTACTTCCCTGATCGGTGGGTGCCTACCACATGTTACCGGGGGGGGGGGGGGGGGGGAGAGAGAGAGAGAGAGAGAGAGAGAGAGAGAGTTGTGAGACGGGCTGGTCCGGACTGTCGATATGTTCTGCACTTTCACCCTCCCCAGACTCCTACCTAAAGTTCCATGTCGGTCTATGAAAGCAACTGAGTCAAGTGTTATGAAATATAGTTCATATATACATATGGATTTGTTGAATCAAATATATATCTATACATGTTTTTTATTTTCATATTTGTTCGCCGCTTCCCGCGTTAACGAAGTGGAGTCAAGAACAGACAAAGAAATGGCCTCATACGGTCACATCAATGAATGTCCATTTTTGTAATGATTATAACGGATTATTTACTGAAGCCATCCAAGAAAGGCAAATAAAATTTTAGTTACGTTCGCACGTATTTTCTCAAGATAATTGTTCTTATCATTCAGTAACATATCTCTGTTGTATATACTACACGGCCCGCTGAGTTCACACGATAAAAATACTATCTTGCCTCCTTTTTTGTGTAAAATAATATGGAATCATGGACGAAGGATTATGAAAATGCCCATAAGTCTGACTTCACAATGATAGCCCTGCTTTCATGATGTAATACATCGATTACTAGCGACATTTCCTGTTCTTTGTCATAATAGATGTTATGTTGATTTCATGTTTCGACGAAAATTAATTTAAAAAGAGGTTACAGTAATCAACAGAAACTTGTCTCACGATCACGCTTACCAACCCTACCGAGACAACACGAGTCGTATTGATGATTTCGAAATTCATCGGACCCTTCCGGGAAGATACTCCCCCCCCCCTCCCTGTATACGTGATATCCCGCCAGACATCTCCCAGATGGACATAACTGGCCATATCTCTCCGGCGTAACCAAACACTCCACCTGACCACCCAACCACCCACCTGAAGAACACCCACATTGTGATCGTTCCTCCGATCCCTCACTGTATACCCGCTACACACTGACCCCTCCACCATAACAAACTAGTACACACCGACCACCAAATGAACCCTGACCTTCACCATAATCATTGCACACTGAACAACTGTTGACACTGACCTCTCACAACACCATGTCCAGCCCTTTGCATCATGGTAACCAAATGGAACCCGTGCGAGAATTTTCTGCAACAATTTTGGGAAGGTCGTAGCAAATTGGACGCACAATTATGCCTGGTTGATAAACTCCAATTATGTGTGTAGTTTCAACATGCCTATAAACTTCTACGCCAATTTTCCCTCATCATTAGCCCAGAAAAAAAAAAATCGCGAAGCGTCACGAATGAAGTTTCAGAGGACGTTCAGTCACTGTCATCATGTCTCGTCATCCGCGAGGCCGCCGAGAACCAGGGAGCGAGGCTGGCCGTGGTGCCTACACCCGCTTGAAGTCCTACCATGATTTAAGGCCGGCCGGAGGTGTAGCGCAGCAGTGACGCCTTCCCCTCTGACGCGGCCATGGGGCGAAAGGCGGAGGTCCAATGATACCAGAGGACATTCTCACCGCTTTCCCAAAAGCATATGCAATTAAAGCCAGGTAGCTACTCCGAGCTGTTGGCCAGCATAACGGGCAAGTATACAAAGCACCCGCATCACCAACTCACTCTATGCCAGGCACCCGCATCTTCCGTGCACCCTGTGCCTTGCGGAGAACACTCGGGAAGTGCATAAAACAAGTACAGAGATACTGAACACTAGTTTTCTATTGCATGACTAGAGAACGTACGGTTACAAGTGGCGTCAGTAACCCAGGACGAACTTCCTGACAGCTTGAGACAAGGATGATGACCCGACCAGCCACACTGACGGCAGGCAAGACCTGTGCCATCTGCCGTTGGCCGCCAGAATCCCCTTGAGGTACGAGTACTGCCATCTCTTGTCCACCCATTACCATCTGGTTTCTGAGCAGGCCTCTGACTCATCTACAAGAGTGCACCATGTAAATGCTCAGAGGTCCAGATGGGAATGGCCAGACAGAGGGAAGCAGCGACAGTATGCGCCGGGGAACCAAATAATCTGCTGCTGTCAGTAAGTTCCGTATATCCCCCCTTGACACCCGAGACCTGGCTGGCGATCCCAGAGCTGAGGCTGACAAGTTCACCCGACGTACGTGCCATCGTGTTTATCAACACAACACTGTGCCCAGGACACTAAACAAAACACTGTGCCAAGGACACTAAACATAACACTGTGCCCAGGACACTAAACACAACACTGTGCCCAGGACACTAAACACGACACTGTGCCAGGACACTAAACACAACACTATGCCCAGGACACTAAACACAACACTGTGCCCAGGACACTAACCACAACACTGTGCCCAGGACACTAACCACAACACTGTGCACAGGACACTAACACAATACTGTGACCAATAAACTAAACACAACAGTGTGCCCAGGACACTAACCACAACTCAGTGCCCAGGGCACTAAACACAACACTATACACAGGACACTAACCACAATATTATGGCCAGGACACTAACCACAATATTGTGCCCAGGACACTTAAAGCAACACTGAACCCAACACACTAAACACAACACTGTGCCCAGGACACTAACCACTACACTGTGCCCAGGCAACTAAACACAACACTGTGCCCAGAATACTAAACACAACACTCTACACAGGACACTAACAACAACACTGTGCCCAGGAAACTAACCACAACACTGTACCCAGGACACTAAACACAACACTTTACCCAGGACAATAGACACAACACTGTACCCTGGACACTAACCAAAACACTGTGCCCAGGACGCTAAACATAACACTGTGTTCAGGACACTAAAAATAGCACTGTGCCAAGGACATTAAACACTACACTGTGCCGTGGACACTAAGAAATAACACTGTGCCCAGAACACTCGACACAACACTGTGCCCAGGACACTAAACACAACACTGCGCCAAGGACACTAAGAAATAACACTGTGCCCAGGACACTCGACACAACACTGTGCCCAGGACACTAAACACAACACTGTGCCGTGGACACTAGATGCAACACAGTGCCCAGGGCACTAAACACAACACTATACACAGGACACTAACCACAATATTATGGCGAGGACACTAACCACAATATTGTGCCCAGGGCACTTAAAGCAACACTAAGCCCAACACACTAAACACAACACTGTGCCCAGGACACTAACTACAACACTGTGCCCAGGACACTAAACACAACACTGTACCCAGGACACTAAACACAACACCGTGCATAGGACACTTACCACAACACTGTGCCCAGGACACTAAATGCAACACTGTGGTCAGGACACAAAACACAACACTCTACTCAAGACACTAACCACAACACTGTACCCAGGACACAAAACACAATACTGTACCAAAAACACTAACCACAAAACTATGTCCAGGACAATAAACAAAACTCTGTGCTCAAAACACTAAACATAACACTCTGTCCAGGACACTAAACACAACACTGTGCCAAGGACACAGACTACAACACTGTGCCCAGGACACTAACCACAATACTGTGCATAGGACACTAAACACAACACTGTGCCCCGGACACTAACCACAACACTGTACCCAGGACACCAAACATAACACTGTGTCAAGGACACTAACCACAACACTGTGCCTAGGACACTAACCACAACACTTTGCTCAGAATACTAAACACAACACTCTACCCAGGACACTAACCAAAATACTGTGCCCAGGACACTAAACATAACACTGTGGCCAGGACACTAATCCCATTACTGTGCCCAGGACACTAAATGCAACACTGTGCCCAGGGCACTAAAACAACACTGGGCCCAGAACATTAATCACAACACTGTGCCTAGGACACTAATTACAACACTGTGACCAGGACACTAACCACAACAATGTGCCAAGGATCCTAACCACAACACTGTGCCTAGGACACTAACCACAACACTGCACCCACGACACTAACCACAACACTGTGCCCAGGTTACTAAACACATCACTGTGCCCAGGACACTGAACACGACACTGTGCCCAGAACACTAATCAAAACACTGTGCCCAGGAGACTAACTACAGCACTGTGCCCAGGACACTAACCACAACACTGTGCCCAAGACATTAACCACAACACTGTGGCCAGGACACTAACCACAACACTGTGCCCAGGACGCTACACACAATACTGTGCCCAGGACACTAGCCACAACACTGTACCTAGGACGCAAACCACAACACTGTGCCCAGGACACTAATCACATCACTGTGCCCAGGACACTAACCACAACACTGTGCCCAGGACACTAAACACAACACTGTGCCCAGGACACTAAACCCAACACTGGGCCCAAGACATTAATCACAACACTGTGCCCAGGACACTAACCACAACACTGTTCCCAGGACACTAACCACAACACTGTACCCAGGACACTAACCATAACACTGTGCCCAGGATACTAACCACAACACTGTGCCCAGGACACTAAACACAACCACTGGGCCCAGGACATTAATCACAACACTGTGCCCAGGATACTAACCACAAAACTGTGCCCAGGACATTAACTAAAACAATGTACCCAGGACACTAACCACAACACTATGCCCAGGACACTAATCACAATACTGTACCCAGGACACTAAACACAACACTGGGCCCAAGACATTAATCACAACACTGTGCCCAGGACACTAACCACAACACTGTGTCCAGGACACTAACCACAACACTGTGCCCAGGACACTAACCACAACACTGTTCCCAGGACACTAACTACAGCACTGTGCCCAGGACACTAACCACAACACTGTACCCAGGACACTAACCACAACAATGTGCCCAGGACACTAACCACAACACTGTCCACAGGACACTAACCACAACACTGTTCCCAGGACACTAACCACAACACTGTACCCAAGACACTAACCACAACACTGTGCCCAGGACACTAACCATAACACTGTGCCCAGGACACTAACCACAACACTGTGCCCAGGACACAAACCACAACACTGTGCCCAGGACCCTAGACAGAACACTGTGCCCATGACACTAACCACAATAATGTGCCCAGGACACTAATCACAATATTGTGCCTAGGACACTAAACTCAACACTGTGCCCAGGACACTAACCACAACATTGTATCTAGGACACTAAACGCAGTACTGTTCACAGTACCCTAAACACGACACGACCATAATTATGACACGATATTCTACCCAGGACGCTAAACACATCATAAGACCATACGCAGGACACTAAACACAACACAACGCAACACAACACTATGCTCAGAACCTTAAACATGACAATCCGCTGTAACTGGGACCTTAAGTGTCATACAAAACGTCACCCAGGACCGTATATACGACAAAACAGTGTAACCAGGTACCCTTAAAACGACGGGCCACTGTACGTAAGACCTAGAGCACAACATAACACTATACTCATGATCTTAAAACAGGACACAATAACGGGTAATCTGGCATGACGAAAGAGTCTTTGTTCTAGAGAATCAGGAAGTATTATGAGAACAGTAAAGCTCTTTACTCAGGAATTATTTCAATTTACATATAATTCAAGATTCACCATTTACGTGTCCTACCCCAGGAGAAGCAACAGCTGAGTGCTTGTTGCAGGAATTAGTACCGAATGTGAGGTCACGCTTCAGCCACTTCAACAATATTTGCTGATAGAATATTGATTAATATTGATGAGTCATAATAATATAAATGATAATGATAATAATAATAATAATAATAATAATAATAATAATAATAATAATAATAATAAATAATAATAATAATAATAATAATAGTCATGTCAAAAGCCAGGCTATGATGCCCAAGGGTCGTTAGAGTCACGTTCAAGAAGTTACTTCTGCAGAAGCTCCAAGAGAATATGACAAGTATGTCAGAGAAGGTCTTCCCGACAACTTAAAAAGTTCCCCCCAAAAACCTTATACCTGATCCATGCACAGGCGATAACTTCACTGATGGAAAAATCGAGCCATGTTGATATAGTCAATATAATTGTGGCTTCCCTTTTACAAGACTCATGGCGGCATTCGGCAAGAATCTTACCATTTTAGGAGTCTTGCTTAGACTTCGTTTTCTTTCAGGAGTCTTGCTTAGACTTGGAAGTACGGCTGAGCGGTTGAGAGTTCACAATCGCCAACAAGTTACTTCTCCCATCACGTTCATAGGAACTGCTTGGTCATCTTCATAACTGTTGAATCAATTACTCCTCCTCAGTGAACAAGTGCAGGAGTCAACAAGTGAAGGAGTCGGTCGTGGAGGGCGGTAATGCGTCTCCCTCCTTCCCTCCCTCACTGCTTCCCTCCCCATCTCGAGCTGGTGCTCCCTCCTTCCCTCCCCGCACCGGGTGTGTAGTGTCTTCGTAGCGTGCGACAAGCGTGCGACAGTGGGGGAGGGGGATGCACAAAACACACACACACACACAGCTTGTGTTCCGGCATCCACAGGAAAATCACGCTAGCTGTCAAGCTGGTCTTGTTTACAGGCTGGTCACAAAGAAGAGGCGTTCTGCTCGTCCAGTAACGTCTCTCGATGAACGTTATCAGTCATAATGTAAATAACCAATCATCATAACGCAGCCTTAAATAAACAGAAACGTTCGTAAAATTTAGCTCTTAATCATACAGTGAGAGGGGAACGACTTTATATGACAAATGTAATCAAAGTTATGCAAAAAAAACATTAAATGTTTCTTTTGGTGTAATACAATGTACATGTCCAAGACAATTAGACTGTACAATGAAGTGCACATGTACACGCTCCTGACAACCACGGGGTCGAGCGCAACGCCACACACAACCACTTACTCTGCACGCCTGGCGACCAAACGTGAACGTAACAACGTACGTACAACAGAGTACTCCTCCTTCCTCCACTCTCCTGCACGGGTCTCACCACTCAAACTTCAGTCACTCTCCTGCGATGGTTCCTCCGCCACGACCTCCATTCAGCATTCTCACGTGGTTCCCTGCACCGGATGACATAACTTACCACACGTCTCCCAACCTCACAACTATAAGCCTCTCAATAACTCCCTTGTACTGCCCGAGTGGGCATGTCGACCTAAGAAAAAAAAAAAATCACAAATACACATACAAACACCCACACACACACACATGCAAATACCCACACATACATACATACATACATACACTCGAGCACGCATACATACTCACACACACACACACACACACACTCGTCCACCAACGCACCCGCGTCACCCCTTACAATGCATAAATTAGATATGCTTGTCCCATGTCCCTCCAACTTTTCACACTCACAAATGTGGCGCCTTTCGTCCCGTGCTGTTCTCCTCCTTTGTTCTCTCTGTTCCCCAAGGAAGGAATATAACTTACTTCCCTTACAATAATAACCCGGGGGCCAGGGCAACAGAACTTTAATCGTCTACACCACAAATTAATGGCAAAACTAAATAAATCTTATTTCAAAAGTGGAAGTAAGAATAAAGATCACTTAACCACTTAAGTAAAAGGTAGGATCCTTGGGTCATATGACACTCTGGCCTTAAGGATCCAGCGTGAGACCGAGCAATCAATACTCGAGGATCAGGCCCGTCGAGCTCAAGGATAGCACCGTCGTGTTCAACACCGTACCGTTGTACCCGAGGATCGCACCGTGGTGCTCACGCGTCTTACCGCCGCGTTCAAAATACCATACCATCGTGCTCAAGGACCGTACCTCTGTAACATAAGAGGTGTTGAGGGAGACAGGGGAGACACTGGTGCTGGTCAACCGTCACAAGAACAATGCACAAATTAGATGCAGCCGTTCCTCCCCTGGCACACACACACACACATACACACACACACACACACACACACCACGCCAACCCACAACAACAACTTGCCATTTACAACACATAGACAAGTATTTTCTTTTTTTTCCAGCCATTTATGGATACTCAGCATCTTCCACTTTGAATCCAATGTGGATTCACTGTCGAAAACAATTCGCCATCCAAGTGTTCTTGTGTGTTTCGTTTGATTTATCCGAAGTGACTGACGAGTCATATTCAAGGATGATCAGTCATTCTCCAACCCCTAGCGTCAGGTAGGGGACCCAAGCAACGCCTTCTTTTACTGTGGACAGATGCAGCTTATTAGCTAAGGTGGTGAATGTGTCAAGACTTGTACTGAAAAATACAATAAAAAGTACCGTATTTCTATGCAAGGTGCTGACCCCATTACCCACAAAGCACCAAATGTCATTACCTGTTACATATATACTTAGAAAACCACAAAGAAAGAAAACATTAACGATCACAGTCTGAAAAAAAAATATGCTTCATATTTAATGATTTGATATTAATTTCACTCCGTGATCATCCAATCCTTCTTTAGTTCTATGGATCTGTATTTTCTTCATATCTTTGCGTTTTCAACTAATTTTCATGTCTAAGAGATCAGCAACAAAAAAATTTTTTTTATTTCGACACCGATTTTTTGAACGAAAAATTAAATTAATTTTTAGAACAACAAATTACAAACAAGCCTTTACAGAAAAGAGTATATTCCTAATATTGCGGAAAAATCGTGCATAAAAAAAGTGTCGAATTTTAATGATTTCTGGTAAATTACAAATCCCGTCCGTTTGATCATCACGTCCGAAAAGCTGCCTCATTTTACCTCCTGATTATGGACACCGGACCAGCTAATTATCCTGCGCCACGCCGGGCAGCTCTCTGTATCTGTCTGTCTGTCTGTCTGTCTGTCTGAAAAATCATTCACGACTGAAAACATTTTCAACAGCTGTATAAGTCGGCCATTTTTACATTCTGTATATTGTGACAGCAGCTGATCTAATATCAATACAGCTGTCGATCAAGCTCCGGCAGGATTCGAACCGGAAACACAAATAAACGACGAAGCTCTACGCGTCCGGCTCCTTCCGAGGTCGGCAGAGTCAGATGACGCTGTGTTACGCAGCTCAACAGCTCCGGCTTGTGTGATAACTAACTGCACTTCGACCTTAAGGTCTTCTCCTCTATGCGACTCCTGGCCATGAGATATCTCACCTATGTGACTCCCAGCCACGAGATATCTCACCCATGTGACTCCCGACCATGAGGTGTCTCACTCATGTGATTAATCGGCCACGAGGTGTCTCACATATGTAAACTCCCAACCGTGAGGTGTCTCACCCATGTGACTCACCTATATGACTCCCAGCCATGATGCGTCTCACCCATGTGACTCCCGGCCATGGGGGTGCTGTTTCCCCCACGAAGACGCAGCATTTCAGCGTCTGCACTAGGCCTAAATGTGGCAGCGGGTTGGCTGGCTGGTGGAGGCTCAACAAATTAGATAAGGGCGTCTGTGGGGCGCTCCGGTGTGCCGTGTTCCTTCGATAGCGCTGCCCGCCGACCAGTCACCTTTGTTCCTCGGGCAGGAGTCCGGTGGTTATCGGCCCGGATTTTGCTCCACTGATAGTTTCATTACCTTAACCTCGTGTCGGGTCGTTATACATCAGATACCACGGCACGCGGTTGACTGGGAATTTATATCAATTGCTCTCCCGTCACAAACAGATAACGCAATTCTTGCGCCAGCGAACCCTTTCAAAAGCCAATCCATCCACTCAAGCGCTCACAAAATTCAATCTACTTAGCCAGTCTCGGTCAAGAGTTTTGGCTCTGTGGCCTTTCCGGGGTATATTTTCCAATTACAATCGCATTCATATATTCCCCAAGCGCACGCCCGGGAACAATATGTGGGCAAATTTCAGAGGTGAAAAAAAAAAAAAAAAAAAAAAAAAAAAAAAAAAAGGAGCGAGACAACAA
>JAYMFT010250217.1:0-10915 GCA_038088735.1 Panulirus argus
ATAATATATATATATATATATATATATATATATATATATATATATATATATATATATATCCCTTTTAACAGTCAAAGTCGGTCAGACCAGCAGTGTGAGGTATATGAGGCTAAGCACCTGATGAGGTGGATTGTCTCCATGAAACATGTGCCAAATATACTGAAATAAATTACATGTTAAATAAAACTATATGAACTCTTACTGAAGTGCGATTTCAATTTCATATATATATATATATATATATATATATATATATATATATATACTTACCTATTTGTACAATACAGGAAGGGAACCCATCTGAATTCTACTATCATAAAGATTATTTAAACCTGTATGCTGTCCACGTTCATAGTAGCGTAAGTTACTATGAAACGGAAGGGATTTTCATACTTTTTTTTTTTTGTCCGTTGGAAGTTAGTTACGGACGAAAGTCCACATCAAGGCCGGGCCTTAATGAAAGGGAAAAAGAGGAGGCATGAGAAAGTATTTATGAAGTCTGGAGGAATTGAAAAACTTGTCTTTTAAAATGTGCCAAGTCATAGTTATTGGGAAAGACATGAAAGGGAAAAGAGTTCCAAAGCATCAAGGCGTTGGGAAAGAAAGTCATCAAAAGGCGCACCTGATGCCCCGTCTCTTTACTTTGTATAGATGTATTGTCTTTACTCCTATGTCTATACACACACTCACATACCAGCATAAGCTAGGTATCCATTTATTGACCAGCCCCGAAGGGAGGATGAACACCTATGTTGGGTGTTGGCCGACTGCCAGGCCTAGGATTCAAACCCATGCAGGTCCGACCCCGGGCTGGACCGTTCTGACTCATGGTCACTAATACTCGCCACTTCTCCCCGGACGCCTGTGGTGGAGTGTGTTTACCTGGAGAAGTCTTCGGAGGTCTACTTCCAGACACCAGGTTGTACGGATTTACAGAATTAAGAGGATGTCATGTCATGTCACGGTGACAATTAAGTCCTCGATTATCTTCGTGGTGGCTGCATACTGTCATCGGGTCTCCTGCTGCTACAGCATTTCACCCACTATCTGTGAAGAGTTTCCTGGGCCAGTGTCCCCATTAAAAACGAGTTTTCTTTAATGAGAACAGTGCAGAATGTCACTTGTTTCAAAACTATGCTTACTTATCTTGTAATAAATTCCATCTCATGAAAAACAGACTAACTTTTTACATAGACAATTTCCTGTTATATACGTACGTTGGTTGACTTGAGTTTCTTGGCTAGCTCAAAGAATACTGCCTTACACCTTTTACGTCATCCATCACGTTATTTCGCTACATTATGGCTTGAAATAAAGAATAAGGACATCTAAAAAAGATGATCAAAGAGGAGACGAACTACAATAAGTGACATGATTGAATTCCTTCAGTACAACGGTTCGACCAACGAACATGATGGAGTGGCCTTTTGACCTGACCCTTAAAGGACAGATGAAGGGTCATCTCATGACAATCAAGTGATGCAACGCAAGCTCATGAGGTAAGTGTACTATGTGCATTTAAGAAAAAAAAATGTGAGGCACACTAGAGGTCAACCCCCTCCTAATCGATGCCAGTATAAAGGCTAGCTTAATAAGCCAAGTCATGTTCTGCCAGTTTCCACTTCTTATAGCTGGCCAGAGACGGGAGAAAAAAAAAAAATTAATCATCGATCTAGAAAAATGAAAAGTACTTCATGCTTTCAGGATGACGCGTTGCGAGCTTCAACCAATCACACAGCAAGCCCACAGTGACTCGAGTGTCACCGTGTTTCCATAGATGAGAACATTTAAAGAAATATATAATCACACTAGGGAAATGCGTTTTAACCAAAATACTGAGATGATAAAACTGTCACTCTTGATCCCTTCACTGTTACTTTTCAAATGTTGATAATTCCCAGTCCCTGACAAATGGCTAAAACAAATCATTAATTCTAAAGCCACGTTGCAGGACATATAAGCAGATCCTGAAGTTTCAGTCGAAGTTCAGCTTCGTAATGGGATACAAGCCCCAAACTACATTACAAACCAGAGATTATAATTGATAAATCCAAGGCAGTCATCGCTCCCTCACTGCAACTAAAACACTGCACATAATAATGAAACCACGACTCAGTACCTAACTCGTGACATCAAGATCTCTGTGTATGCCGAGACCCTACAGCACTGATTCCTAACTAAAGAGTCTTTACAAAGGCAACAGTAACTAGATACAAGAAAAGCACAACGAGCCAAAAACTCTCACCATAGCGCACAAATAGCAACCACAGACAATCTTTACGAAAGACCGTGACAACATAATGACTTTTTACAGATACCACCCCTATGGTTTTTCTGCTATGCTATATTTTGCTATGCTATGCGGTGCTAGGTTGGGTTAGGTTTGTACTCTTGCCGAGCGAGTATCATAAAATCTAACCTAACTTGGCAGAGAAGAAAGTTGAGGGGGGGGGGAGCCTTCAGGGGACCGGAACTACTTAACCGGGAGGAGTTTGTACAAGGGGCAGCAACAACACGGTAACCACGTGACAATTCCCCAGGAAAGACAAGGGTCTCCCCAGGAATTCATTTCCATGGCACTGAAAGGAAAGTCTGCACTTGGGTGTTCCACCACCCCAGCTGAAGCATTTTGATTTTTTAAGCCACCCTCAGATATTTCTAAGTTTTACTGCTAGCAGTTAGTTTATCGTGCATCCCATGCACATCCTGTGAGCAGCAACGCAAAAAGATTACAAAAATGTTACCGCACAAAAGGTCTTTGTCAGACCCTAGTGGGCAGTAAATAATAACATACATTGTTCAGAAGCTGGTTCTTTATATAAGATAACAGTCTTCCATACACTAAACACATCTAATAGATACAAAAAGTGAATACAGTTTCAAGAAACTCACAACTAGCAAACAGGGTATTGTGCAATTTCTTGCAGGGTTTGTTTGGATCTATCTCTAAAAAGACTATGTTTTCACAGCCTAAAACATGTGTTCTGATGTGTGAACATTTATCTGGCCATAAACTTTACAACTCACATGATTAGCATCTTCAGATAAACCAAAGTCAAAAAAGTGCCTACAACCAAGCTGGAAACTAGTAGTCTATTAATCTTGTTGCAAAATGGTTCTACAAATGTCTACCCGCTTCTAACACATGTTAATTCTTTCTTAACTACTGTTTTCAAATTCTGACAATCCAATGTTGTGTTCCCCGGACTGCTTCTTTCCCTACACGTCGAAGCTTTGGAACTCTCTACCTTCTCATGTATTTCCCAATAACTATGACCTACCTCATTTCAAAAGACAGATGTTTCACATACTCAAAAATTCGTAAATACTTTCCCTGTCTTTTCTTCCCGTTTCTTAATTCTCTCTATTTTTCTATTAGGTCTCGGCTTTGATGTGGACTTTTGTCCGAGACTAGAGACTGCAACGTAAAAAAAAAGTAAAAGTTTGGCAAAAAAAAATCAACATTAACATGCTCCCGAAAACCAAGTGAAAGAAAATCTTTAAAATTTTTGTTTGAATCCCCTTATCCAATAATGCTCTCCTTTAGAAAACATTTTCTGTACTTCAACGCCTTCAATAACCTAAATTAACTCGTTAACCAAAAGTTGGCGAATTTTCGAAGGGAAAACCCTAGCTGTAAAACTCAATACGGTGGCGCAAGAAAAGGGACATGATGGCGCAGCGCCATTGTTACATTCTTTTGGGAGACCCCTGAAAGGTATTCAGTACAACGACCTTGATAAACTAAAAGTCAGTACAACGACCACAGGAAAAAGTCGAGTTGCCGCAACTTCTCTTGCAAAATTATGAGCAACTGCGGGAGTCAGTAATAGTGATGATCTGGCACACAGCATCATACTATGAGCCAAATCTTCCCGGGTTCTTGGTGTCTCCTTACAGAGCCACCACCACCGACCACCCTCACCACCCACATCACACCCTGGTAGGCCCTCGTTTGTCTGCATGTATGACTGCCTCCCAGCAACGTAACACAATAGCCGATGACGTCATGAGGTTCAAACTTAGTGGATGGACGGACCTTAACCTACCATAAGGAAAAAATCAAGATCAAAAAGTCAAAGTTCAATGTCACGGGGTTCAACAGTTATGGCTGACTGAGAGTGACTCACTTTACTTTGTGCTGAGCATAAACTGTGACGTATTAAGTCGCCAGCAAGACTAGATAAGCTAACACCCTCCCTAAGCTATCTTTATTACGGTTACATAATAACGTATAACTTGTGAGCGGAGGAAAAGAAGTTAAACCGTATGACTTACTGGTTACATAACAACTGTAATCCGGGAGGCTTCTAGGTATGGGGGGGGGGTATGAGTGTTCCTCACCTGCACGTAAAATTACTTGATCACGTCACCTCCAAAGATCATGGACAAACACCAATTCAGATATGTAAATCGTAAAGTTTGTAGAAAGAGAATTAGACTCAACCAAGAATACAACAGTTTAGAATGTGAAAAAAAAATTCCTTTTAGGGTTATGTCTAAATAAACCCTACAAGAAATGTCACATCTTATTGTTACAAACAAGGTATCTGAAGTTCTAAGTTTCTATGCACTTTTTGTATCTAGTTGGTAAAACAACATATCACAGATTGTAAAGTACGTAATAAAGCTCGTGTAATGATCCAATTCTATAACAATTTATGCAATGAATATCAGGCCATTGGGGTGTCTAACAAAGACCCTTTGTTAATTCTGTAATCCTCTTGCGCTACCGCTCACAAGATGAGCATGGGTGCACAATAAACTTACCGGATACTGGACAAATACAATAAAATCAAGACGATAAGCCGAAGCCGTAGATGGGTAAATGTTGCCTTCAGCAACCGTACGAGTGCTTGGGATGACAAGCTGGCAACACACGGCATACATGCCAGCTTCAGCATTGCAAACGCTTATTATCAAAGGCAGCTTCTCTTACCTACGAAATGCACTTTGAAAGTTTGCTGTAATGCAAGCGGACCAGTTACAAATCCTCCTAAGATACTGAAAGAATAGGTAGATGTATGTACTTTTTCATGTTAGCCGAGACGGCACGGGCAGCTGAGGCCCGAGTCAATGCCATTCCATTAACGAATATATATATATATATATATATATATATATATATATATATATATATATATATATAAACAGCTGGGTTGACTGTAGACCGACTGCCGTAGCCAAGATTCGAACCTATGCGCTGGACCCCTGAGGGCGGCTCGTGAATGCATCACGGTCAGGAACGCTAACCGCCACACCATGGGAGTCCATTTAGCATGGAAGACATCGGACCTGTAGCACACAGTGTGATAATGTAACTGCCAAGACAGCCTGAGTATAAGTACATGTGGCAAGTCGCGAGAACCCGTGATCTTGAACATTCCTAGAGCAGACTCGGCTCTGCAGCAGAACACATGCTTGACCGAATGGCCCAAAATCCCTCACTTCAGACCTCAAGGCCTGCGGTTTCGAAAACTCTGTGACTACTTTGCTGATGGTGACATCCTTAAAGACATTTTGGCACTGTATCCAAATTTTCTTTTGTGTCCTGAGATATTTAAATTCTAACGTAACCATGCCGTGTAAGTACATTTTGCAACTTCCCGGAGGAAGAATACCATAGCGCACCGTCTTTCACAGTTGCCAAAATAAATCCATCTTGCAAGTCATTATTCAGTGCCAAACGATAAAAGCAGATAATTGTAGAGATGTGACAGACTGGGGCGTGTCCAAACCTCACCTCACGCCCGCACCATACTCGGCTTAGGACACAGGATACTGTCAATCTGACAATACACTGATTTCCTATCGTTCCTGATAAAACTCATTGAAAGATAACTGCATGTAAACATGGTGATCATAACTTGAAATAAATGAAAATATTGGTACAATTACCAAGAAAAAGTGACAATATCCTAAATTCGAAAACAAGGTTAAGAACGAAAAACAAAAGACAAGATGAAAAGAAGCAAGAGACCTTTGACACTTTCATGCTTCCTTAACAGCCTCGTGATTTTCCCCCCTCGTTTAATACACCCCATAATTCTAACTAGACCAAACGGAACTACTATTCTCCGTTGAAATTAACGTTGGCGGATAAGTTCCGCCCCCTTCACTTGTTTGGTTGGTTTGATTTTTCAGATCTCAGTCTATTAACCAAAAACAAAAATATCAATTTGTATTTCTTCGTTTATTTTTTCAATGTGACTTTTTTTACATTATCTACCTTACATTTGTCACCAGTGGAATCAATCAAATTTTGACTGAAGACGTTGATGATTTGAGGCTTCTCACGTGAATGTCACACGCAAGTATATTTTACATGACTGGAAGGGATATTCCCGTTTGTTCATTACCGCTCTGTCCTTGGAAGATTTTTTTGCTATGTCCGCGTTAGCGTGAAGGTTTCCAGTACACGCACACTTACATACATTGTATATTTATCTACCTAGCTGCTTAAGGAAGTATCACAAATACTTTAGAGCAATCTTTCATTCTCCTTGTCAAGATTACTGGTGATACTTTCGATCTCACTGAAATTATGCTGAACGGCTAGACTTGCCATGGCGTTTGGTTCATCCGCCGTCATGATAGGTCCACCTACAACGGTTTGGATGTCTGCCGTGGATAAAACCCACCTTGGCGTTTGGTTACCCACATTCGTTATCCAAGATGTATGATAACGTCAAACTAAAGACCAATCAACGCTCGGGTGGACCAATCCACAGGTCCATTTCTCCTTTCTCGTTTTCTTTCAATCCCTTCCAAGGTTCCCTTTTTCACTGCTCAGATTTGTATTATCTTAGAAGTTATGTAAAGAAAATGTCAGTATTATGGCTTCCCAATGTTAAGAAAATTAAGCCTCTTTCCTTTATGTACAGCAGTTAATATCTGCGCTTACTCCCTCTTTTTCTTATAGTAGTT
Source organism: Panulirus argus (assembly GCA_038088735.1). Taxonomy (NCBI): domain Eukaryota; kingdom Metazoa; phylum Arthropoda; class Malacostraca; order Decapoda; family Palinuridae; genus Panulirus; species Panulirus argus. The sequence continues at coordinate 6,928 of JAYMFT010250217.1, forward strand.
CAATATGTGTCTATCTGATTTCTAGTCCAAATGTATCATTTTTTTGTCTGCTTATTAGTCTGTAGTTATCAGGCTATGATAGTTATCAAAACTAAATAACCATACACGTAAAATGAACATTAACTTGATGGTCTTCAAAGCTAAATATCCATACACGTAAAAAGAATAATTTTATAATATATATACGTAAGGCCTAATAAAGTTATTATAACCCGAAATGTGTTTCACTAAACGAAAATAAAAACTGGGACTATGATATACACATTACAGTGGAAAAAAAATCAGTAACTTTTTTATCTATATATAACATAGACCGTCTTTTCTTTATATTTCGTTTTAGAAGGTAATTTCTTTGGGAATACTACCATCCCCGGTGATTCCCATTATATATGTCGGATGAAGGTAAGATTAAATTGAAGCCAAGTTCTTAAACATGAAAGACTGGTATTCACATATCTATAATCAATCTGGACGTAGAATGAGATATTAGTTACCCCAATAACACCTAACAGGCTACTGCGCCACATTATTATGTGGCCCTTGGCATCTTCAGGGTGGACCGATATTTATCAAACTAAACAGTGGGTGAAGTAAAAGGTTGGGTGCACTTGTTCCAACAACTGAAATGAAAAGTGGAATTGCAGATAGATTTGAAAATCTGTTGAATAACCGAACCAAATATTCATGGATGAGCTTCTCCTTCATTGGTTATAGTCAGAACAAGATCAAATTTAGCAATAAATTCCGTGCATGTAACTCGACCAAACTATCAGTGCTACCACATTCTACAATCACAACTTGTATGTCATTTTTATTCCTTACAAAGTGTTTGTATTATATCACTGATCTCAAAAAAGGAATTTAAGGTCAAACACCAACTAATGTTAAGGTGAAAAACTAAGGAATGTATTTGAATTTGTTTTGCAACAGTAGTGTCGTGTAATTATATTGTGAGTGGAAAATACAGCCTGAAGGAATGTGTCTTTCTCCCACCCTACTTCGACAACAGCAGAGTGGGATATGAAAATATGATGTAAAATTAGGTAAAACTTTTGGAAATCAAGATTTACTGAAAAAACATCGCTTAGCTTCCCTAGGCAGACGATATGCACCTTACTTTTCAATGTCACTGACGAAATACACGAAACATGGTGCAGTATATTCGTGAGATAGCGAGTGTGCTGGGACGAGTTTGTGTACGCATGAACGCACAGAAACTATGTAAACACGACGCCCTTAAATCACATTTCTTCCCAACCACCAAAGTCAATGTAGGCTGATACGAAAGTTATCTCAACTTCTCAAAGGTTCTGTTAAATTCTAGACACGTTTCACCTACTTTAAAGCAAAGGAACCCTACAATTTCCATGACCTCCAAAGCCCTCCCCAATACTGTCTTAATTATCGCAAGAAAGAAAAATGTACGCTCACCCGGTCTTCCTGTATTCTTCACATATTTACTACCATAGAAAAATAGTTAATGATACTCCAAAATCAGTTTCGTGGCGCCGTTCCAAGACATATTAATCAAGATTTAAACTACAAAATATGTGCTAATTAGATATTATTACAGTCTCATTTGGTCTACGGCAAAAATCAAAATCAATCAGCCTACGTTCCGTGACGTAATAAAGTTCACTCGAAAATCATTTTATCAACTTCCCTGGCAATTCTTCACAAGGCCTAAAAATAATGATTTGAGTAATCGGGTGGGCATTGTACAATCATCATCTGTAAGACAATTCTGCACGTGTAACGGATATAAAAACTACCTTACATAAGTTTCAAGGGGATGTGGGCTGCATGTAGTAGCTCCCCAGCACAAACACTTCCATGGTATAACCAAGCTTTAACTTCACTTACGAAGACTTCTATAGGATGAAATCGTAGGTATTTCATCCTCTCAAATGAATCTTATTAACACAGAGAGGAATGAATAACTGATGGCTCATAGTTTTTGGTTAAATTTGACTCACCAGCCGTCTGACTTTTAAACACCACTTATTACGTTATGTTACGGACAAAACAAATTACTTCAAAATGGCAACGTTTGTGGAGATACAAAAGTCTCTGAATGTTCTTTTGTCACTCAAAATGAATTCAACCATGATCTAAATCATAACTAATCTCAACCTATTAACTAGCACATAACCAATATTAACTTTCTTGATCCCGTAGGCAAGCTTCATGAAATGAAAATGCAGTGGTGTTGGAACCCCGAGCTGGGATGAGGAAGCCGTGCAGTGTGGGGAACTTCCTCTACGACCGTTACCCTCTGCCCTAACCCCCCCTCGCCTTCCTCTCACACCAATACATGGACCAACATACTACTACTCCACTTGGCGATCTACTATACACCCACAATTTTACCTTCTCTTCCTAGTTAGCATATTCATTGTCTTTTCGTCCTGCGTTGGTATTATCTATGAAAATTAAACTATTGTAATAAAGCGCTCGAACTTCTCTTATATCTGAACCGAATCGCTTGCCTTTCTAATGAGGTTGGCAGTCACATTTTGAATTGACCGTTATAAAGGGAATGGTTTCTGTGTGTCTACAAGCCTTGTACGACCTGTGACCTAATGACACTATCACATTAACTTACTCTCCTCGTGTAGGCAAAGCCACTGATGAACATGCGAGTGTACAGGAAAATATATCCAATGTGTATACTCAGGTGATCGAAATGCATTGTACCTTTATCTCTAGTCAGCCTAATATCAAACTGCATGTTAATGATTCCCCATCATATGCTAAAGGTTACCCAAATAAAACAAAGCGATACCAGCTTCACATTCGTCTCCTTTCAGTATTGAAAATAAAGCAGCATAAAAATTTCCCAATCAAATAATTTTCCCAGGAAATCATAAATTTCATCACATATAATACGCAAACCCTTACCTAGTTCTGGACACGTACTAATGGGTTTAATTAATCCACAAAACACTAAGAAATCCGATTTTATATCAACCCCAGTCACCAGCACACTTTCAAAAGCGTCCTCCTTAGTCACCGACCACAGGTAAACTGACTGGTTACATCGCTTCGATGACTTGTTTCAGGTACATCATAAGCGAAAGGAGTTCACGTGTTATATGCAACAGTTATCATGCCGTATGCAAACATTCAGTTCAATTAGCTGCATATTAACTATAACCGCATCACCGACAAGTAATCACATGACAAAAATTACGGTGTATAACATGGTGGAAAAGAAAACTAACTGGCAACTATTATTCTTCTCGTCCCCAGCTGGTCGCACATGGAGCCAGTGTTGAGTGATGGTTCTCGTCCCAAGCTGGTCTGGTCACCACGCCGCGCCGTCTTTGCTTTAGGTCAGATTACGTAGGTCATTTGGAAGGTCACTTAAGATAAACATACAACCACTTTCATGTCAAAAGCTATTGTTGAGATAAACTGACTGAACCACTTACTTGCCATAAATGTGAGAAATAGTTCGATTAATTTTCGGCTAAAATCTTTCGCTAGATTTGACGACGGCTTGACAAAATCTTCAAAATCTTGATAACAAACATATTTTTAGTAGAGTGACGTCGTTCCGATGTTTGAAACATTATTTCCTGTTTCTAGAGAAAAAAAGAGTAAATGGCCTCTTTAACAGAGATGCTACCATAAAGCTATATGACTTCACTGTATTTTTGTTGTCGTAATGCATACGTACATGAAAAACATTGGTCAGGTAGGATTTTGAATTATAGACAATATCTTCGTTGATTATGCACCGTCAGAAAAGTAACTTCTAACCGATCCAAGCTCTTTTTTCATAGAATGTACATTTTCACATATCAACGTCCATATACGTTATAACCATACTCTTACTGCAAAGGTAATATGAAACGAGTGGTTTGTTGACTCAATGAAAAACTTTTAGGCTCAATCACTGTAGTATTTTTTTTTTCTATGTTGAAGGCTCCAGTCACGGACAAAAGTCCACATCAAGGCCGGGCCCTAATTGAAATATATAGAG
>JAYMFT010250228.1:0-10915 GCA_038088735.1 Panulirus argus
GTGTTAAGAGAAAATTTTTTTTATATATATATATATATATATATATATATATATATATATATATATATATTAGAAGCGCTACGTCGAGTATCAGGGAAATGTAGTCTCCAGGAGTGAAAATATCTTTGAGACTGTATTGCCAATGATACAAGCCTCGCCAAAGGAGACTTTTTACTCGCGTTGCAGCCTCATGCAGGCGGAGTCCGGTAACACTTTATATCATACGCGTGAGCGAGGTAGAGTGAGGAGCAGATACATGAGCTTTAAGATCCTTGTTTAGCTCCCTCGTCTGTTCTCTTTTGGAGGCTATCAAAAAGGGTAGGGTTTCTAACCTCCGTGCTCTCCCACCCGTCATAATCACCTGTAACAAGCAGGAGAACGTGGCAGTATTCTCCCTACCCTATCCCTAGTATGTGTGTATATATATATATATATATATATATATATATATATATATATATATATATATATATATGGTAATCCACAGGAAAATGGAACACGATATGTTCCCAAGTTCACTTTGGTGTAAATGATTACACCATTAGGAGATTACAAGAAAAAGATATAAAATAGTAAGTTGATATGCGAGGAAGAGACGTAGCTAGAACGTCATTGGTTTACCAGTGGTGTCCGAGCTACTTCTCTTCCTTGTACGCATATCAACTGACTGTTTTATATCTCTTGTATATTCCCTGATAATGTGATCATTACACGAAAGTGCACTTGGGAACTTATGTTTCATTTTACTGTGGATTACCAGCATTTTCTGGATTACGCTCACTGTTGTAATCTCTTGCAATATATATATATATATATATATATATATATATATAATTGTATATTACACAAGCCTAAGTTTAATTTGTATAATGAATAGTTATTTACAGTTTGATGATAAAATGGATGTTTGTTGAATGATATGCTTAGCTTTTAGATGGCTCTGATTTTTATATAATGTTCTTCCATAAAATGTGTACTATTTCTAAAGTCTTACACTGATCTTTTAAATTTTACCGATTTTTGATGTATTGTTTAATGACATACCTTGATGTTTAATACTTGAAATTGTATATATGTAATTGTAACTGTTGCTTGTCATATATATGACCGGCCTCTTGCTTCTTAATGTAATCACATTTCATGTACTGAGCACAGGTTAGCCAACTATCTTATTCCCCCCATAACAATAAATGCAGTCTTCGTTATGGTGTACTTTGTCACATTAACCTCTTGAAATAACACTCTGGTTCCATAATTCCTTTGCAGAGATCTGTTCTTCCTCTGGTCGACCTAGTTCCATCACCTAATCAGAGACACACACACATTTTTCCATAGAGATCAGCAGCATAAAATTTCCCTAGAACATTTTTGTGTCCTGATTTTACTGCCTCCCCTCGTACTCACTAATAACACAGTTTTTTCCTTGTAGATCAGCAACATAGAATGCCAGCGTAAGTTGTAGTCTGTAACCCCTCCCTAAAACACAGTCTCCTCTGAAAACAAAAAAATCCCCTTTCAGCGTGGAGATACCTGATGACCCCACCGACCTTACTGTTCCTTAATACTTAACCCACCCCTGTATACAGTTAATTAAGCCACCTTCCCTTGCATCGGTTTCAGTTCAAGTGATTCAACAAATTCTTAACAGTACTTTTTCGTCCATATTGTACATCATTGTTGATCCCAAGACATCCAGTTCGAAGTCGACTCGTTAGACACATTTGTCACTGCCTCCCACCACGGTGTATCCTCTCCCACACGATTTTGTTACCAACGTTAACTTGTCACCTCGCATGAGAAAGAGGACGTGTTTGTTACTTGTATGTTAAGCCAGCATTTTTTGCTACTCTTCCAAACACCGTTGCCATCGCAGTAATTTATTTCGGTCCTTTTGGAAATAGTTTTTATTTCTACTATTAGCTATACTGTTTTCACTTTGTTCTTGGGGCCGGTTATCGTTTGCCTCATTAATACCACTCTCAAAGTGTATTCAAAACTCACGACATGCTCTTGTTTCGGTCCAGTGACATAATACCTTGCTTTTGTACCCCCCCCCCCCTCCATCTCGACCTCCACCGTAGGTCTTCCCATCCCCCCCCCCTCCCCTCCATACCCTGTGCTTCTGGTACACATGTATGTCTGCAGTTTACTGTACGCTCCCAAACTGCCATTGTTCTCGCATCATCCTACCCTACCATGGCTTCGCAGCTGGTCATACCTTGACCCGCCTTTCCCCGTGATGTCGCAACTTCTTTTCTCCGGACATTCCCTGTCATTGCTCCCAAGACGCCATACCCTGGCATCATATCCTTTCATTGTTCCACTGACATCACACCTGCCTTTGCTCCTCTGACATCATGCTCTACCATTACTACCCTGACGTCATACGCTCCCATTGTTCCCCTGGCATCATACCCCGCCATTGCTTCCTCTGACATCATACCCTACCATTACTTTCCTGACTTCATTATCCTAGCGTTGTTCCCCTGAAATCATACCCTGTCGCTGCTCCCATGACATCGTGTTCCCGCTATTCCCCCTAACGTATACTACAAGATTTTCTGACGTTGTATGCTACCATCTCGCCTCCGGCATCGTAACCTACTAATTAATCCGGGCACCGTAATCTTCCATTGCTGCCCTGACGTCATACCCTACAGTGCAGTAATCCCGATATGATAACCTATACCAGTGATCCCCGATCTTGCATTCTCTTATTGCTCGCCAGATGTCATATCCCCACCATTGTGTCCTTGACATCATCATACCCTACCAGTGCTTCCCAGATGATATATCCTACCATTGCACCCCTGACATCAAACCTTACCATCCTACCATTGCACCCCTGACATCAAACCTTACCATTGATCCATTGACATACTACTAAAGTTTCTCCCTGACATCCTATCATATTTTTTCCCAATGACATTCTACCGTAGCTTCTATGATGTACGCTACTAATTCTTTTGAGAATCTGCCATGCCTTTCCTGACGTCACATCCTACAATTTCTCCCCACAACTCCGAATCCTACAGTATATCTCAACCCTATAGACTTATCGTTCCCCCCCCCCCCTTTCCTGACGTACCTTACCAAAATCCCCCCCCACCCTCCCCCCAATTTGATATTCTTGCCTTTGACGTATCCTGCCATTGCTTTCCCTGATGCTTTCTGCTGCCACCTTTCCCCAGGCATAATATCCCACCGCTGCTTTTAACACCCTGGGACATGGTTTGCAGCGCCTTACCTCGCCATATCTTCTAAACGCCATGCAGCTATCGTTAACCCATTTCTGTTTCATTGTACTTTGCTGTTGACCTCAGTCGTACTTTGATGGTATTGTTCCAGACTGGTGATCTCAGTGCCGGAGTGCTCCTTAAATTTCATGTAGTGCTGTTGCCCCTTTGACTTTCTTCTCCGTCGTCGTCCCTGTAACTTTGCTGAGAATGTTTCCATGACATATTTTGCTTCCCGTATTCCCTTAACTTTATACCTCATTTGCTGTGCTTCCTTTACCACCTTAACAGTTGGATGATGCCACCTTAAAATACATTTCCAAATGATAAGGGCTCGAATCAGATCAACTCTTAACTCCTTAAAATACATTTCCAAATGATTAGGGCATGAATCAGATCAACCCTTATCTCCTTAAAATACATTTCCAAATGATTAGGGCACGAATCAAGATCAACCCTTAACTCCTTTAAAATACATTTCCAAATGATAAGGGCACGAATCAAATCAACCCATAACTCCATACCAAGCTACCTCTCCTTGACTACTTCAGCAGTATTCTTATATGATACTGTTTCTCACTCTTGCTTTTCCTTGACACATTACCTTATTAATGGTAGCTGCATCCCGTACCGTGCAAGTGTTCGAGTGACACTATAGACAGGGTCATTGCTCCTCCGATACAGGACTCTTGTTCGTTTAACCATATTGACCAACTTGATATACGTACGAAATACCATGTCCTTCCTTAGTTGCCTGCTGGACGTCGTCATGCGCCAAAACATGCATTGACAATTATCAGTTGTATCTGACCCCAATAACGAATGGCTTAGCCTGTAGTCCCTCTGGTAATATCTGTACCAACATTTTTATTGATGGACTTCATGCTCAACCTGTTCCAGCCGTATTTAGTGGTTTATTTTTTTCATTTATTGCATTAATTACCACTTCACACCAAATTATTACTGACTCCCCACTTAACGCTCCGGACGAACATCTGTCCCCAGTTCACAGTTCCCTTTGACCGGGACACACGAGAAAGAAACTACAGAAGATGCCATACAGTATGCTTGTGTACCACCCACCATGGCACATACTATCTCCTGACAACGTCCTTACACGCTTCTGCTTGTGGTGCTCGTGACGGGCCCTCTGCCCTACTGCCTCCACTACTGTTAACTGTCCTTATTCCCTGCCTTCCGCTGTGAACTGTGTGATGCATTTCCAGTCCGTGCAGCAGGCAATGTGTCGTGTTTTGGGGCTCTTGCCACGGGCATATCATGACCTCGCCGTAGTAGTTTACCCTATGGTCGTTGGGGGATATACCTTGCGCTACCATGAGGGGGACTTGTCCCACCCTGGCTCCTGCCACAAACTTTTTTCCCATGTCTCATGCAATCTGCTGTTGACAAATTGCTTCCCCTGTGTCCTGCAACACTCCTTTATCTCTCCTTTCCTGCTGGGTCCTGCAGGGGACATCTGACCCTGCCATTGCTTAAGGCACACGCCCCAGAAGTGAAGACTGCTTATACTACCATTCTGCGTACGTTCCCCCCCCCCTTTTTTTCCCCTATAGTACTGCAATTGTTCTTCGCCCATGACCTATACTGTTCACTTCCCTCTGCAATCACTTGTCCTTTACCCCATGCCGGCTACAGTCACTCGTGTCAAGAAGTGTACTGCTGCTTCATCCTCTGACAAGCAGTTCCTTACCCTAGCCTCAACCCCTGCTCCTTATGATAGGCAGTATCGTACCCCGGACCCTGCAGTAGAGGCTCTCCCTGCACCACGCTACCGGCAGTGTGATCCCATTCAGCCTGTCGTGTTTTCTAGCCCTCCATCCAGTTGTGGGCACTGCGTCTTGGACTCACAGTTTTTGGCATTTTTTCCCCTAGCTCCCATGCCCCGGGCTTTATCTCCCCCCTCCTCCTCGTTGCTGGCGTTTTCTTGTTCCTTTCCCATGCTATGGACATGGTGTCCTCTACCCTGACCATCCTTCGGGCATGCTGTCTAACCCTCGACCATGCTGTGGGTATGGTTTCTTCCCTGCATTGAAGCTTTCATTGTCCAACCTTCTAGCCACACCCTGCAACCTACACCTGGGGACTGATCTGGACTACCCTTTATTTCTTCCTTCGTGCAGTTGCATCCTGTGCCACAGGCACAGCCTACCTGTCTTTAGGGACTTTCCCCAGGCACCCTCTGCCTTGGTCTAACCCCAAAAAATGTTCTTCACTTAACCCTTACCTGTCCCATGAACAGGCACCTGTTTTTGTTTTTCCCCATGCTCATCTTCTACAAGCTGTTAGTTGCTGTCCCTGACCATCTTCACCTGGGTGTACGAGATTTATACTTGCCTGACCTCTTCGTCAAGCATTTTATCCTTTCCCAGCTTTTTTTTTTTTTCCGTAGGCACTTGGCATTCTACCTTCTATATGCCTCTGCAGGCACCTGACAGTCTAGTCTGTCGCCCTTGCAAGGCACGCTGCCACACCCAGTTCCCCTCCACACTGAAACTGACTTTTTTCCTGACATGTAATGAGTGCCCAGCCTCTGCCCTTTCTTTACCCTGGCGTGCTACCTTCTTGAGACTGGATGACGGGTCGAGTTCAACCCATGTGAATTGCCTCATGCTTCCCCTATATGGTCATTAATGCCCCACTGTGTACCCCTAGTTACAGGTATCAAGTTGGGCTCGTGCACGCGACAACCCCCTCACACTCCCCCCCCCCTCCCCAGTCGACGGTTATATGTAATTTTATCCCTTTCTCATTGGCAGACATTGGTACACCCCCCCCCCCCAATCATTTCATAATTTCATCTCGCTTTAGTTTGGTGTAGGTTAGCCCCTTGTGTCACCTCACTTTTTATCTGACACTAGTCATAGTCATATCAATTAACTGACACTAGTCATAATCTGATTAATTCTCTGACACTAGTTATAATCATAGCAGTGTCCCATTTATTGAATCTGTTGTTTATCCACTTGTCACTCTTATTTTCTTCAGTAAGGATGTGTAATGTCTGACGCCCATTAGGAATTTGATCAGTGCACTCTGAAAAGAAGTGTTTTCACATAATTTCATTTTTTTAAATGTCTTTCTTCTTTACAGTCAGCCGTGAAGGGATTGACGATGGGTGGACTGAACGTGGTGTCTATCACTGACAGCACTCCCATAATGACCACGGATTCACCACGACCCAGGAAAGCCAAGAAGCTGTAGTCACGTAGGCCACCCATGGCAGGATGGCCTTATAGCTTCTGAAGTTTTCTGAACTTCTGTCAAGATGTGAAATGAAATAGTCTTTGTATTATAATCGGTTGGGAGATGTTATGCATCACTTTATGCTGGAGTTCCCTTGGTGATTATTTATTTTCTGTATATTTCATCGAGCCAGTTGATGTGTCATCAGATCCATATTGATATTTTGTTATTAAATTGTCTTAGACTGTTTATAATAAATGCTTATTATCAGCAGATTGTTTAATTTACCCCATATTTATCATCACTTTTAAAGTATCGTCTATATATCTGCATTAGTTTTTTCCAGGTACAGGAGTGTTATTGCTAAGTAGGGTAGAATGTTATACTTTATTGTTTTTGAACAGTGCAGTGTGGACGACGTCATCGAGCAGAGGATTGTGGGTAATAGTAGGAACATGGCTGACAGACTTGGGCCTGGCAGACTGTGTTTGGTTCCACACAAATCTTAAAATTTTCAAGTCATCCAACCCCCGAAGCAACCGGTTACCATCCCGAGAATATCTTAAAGATCCTGTGGTTGTGTGTGTGTGTACGATTGAAAAACAAACGTGTAAATAATGTGAAATAAGGAGATAATTGAAATTACGACTCTGCCGTCGAGACGAGCTCCGTAAAATGGCTGACGGGCAGCCATCTTTGACGGCCACGTAACTCGGGCGCTTGTAGGTGCTCTGAGCCAAGCCCTCATGTTTGTATGAAAGTGAACAGAAATGAGTGATTAGTAAATCATTCCCGCATCTTTATATGATAGTAATAAAGAGTATATAGTGTGTTTGTGACGTCCTCACGGACTCCGTCTCTGATCCAGATTTGGGACTTGCCGGCTCAAGATGAGGGAGGTCAGTCTCGTTTGTTTACATCAGCTGATGCCAGTGTTTACATTGGTGTGCTACAGCTGCTGTTGTATGGGATGTATTTTGTAAGGTTTAAGTGTACATCTATGATATCTCTTGAACATTAGACTTCTAATTGATACTTAAAAGTTAGTTGTGGAATCAAGCAAGTTACTTTTAATTAAATAAACCGTATTTAATGATTCTATATTACACATTTTACTCAAATGTAGATTTCTGGTAGCACTATCCTTCAACTTGTATTGAAACCGAACTTCCTTGGAAAAGGAAAGAATTCTGAACTTTGAAATTTGCAAACCTATTGAATATTCTGAGTCAGCATAGGTCGTAATTTTGTTATTTTTGCAATAAGTCTAAAGTGTTTCATGCTCTGATGCATTTAGTATGACAGGAGATACCACATGGATGAGCCTAGGAAAGATTTTAAAGGAAAATGACCATGACCCATTTTAGTAAATTCCAGTCAAACATTGGCACATGTACACAACCAAATTTGGGAATTCTCTATAGAGTGTAGCATATAAACATGTAACTTGAGAGTATTAATGCTGCTGAAAGTGTTGCTAAGATTTGCATGTATCTGTATAGTTAGATGAGTTAAAGGTATCTTAATGTCATTTAAAGGCTAAAATAACCTTGTTATTGATAACATCTCATAAACTAGGTTTGCACATTAACTCATCAAATGCCTTGTCTTTTGGTTGTTAGTGTCCTGCTTGAGGCAAGTTTTATTCATTATGTGAAGTTACTTCATTGCCTCCTTACTCAGTATGTGCAGTTTTGGGGTTTTATGGGTATTTTCATATACAGCTAACAAGAATTGGTTTCTAGCTATGTTGACACAGACTAAAACCTGCCTTTGGCTTAATGCAGTTAATTCTCTCTTGGGAAGACTTATCACTGTTACCAAAGTTATATTAGTAGTTTTGTCATTGAGGATTTGATGCAAACCTGCATAATTTGTTCGAATATGTATGAATGCTTTTGTCTCACCTTCACGATATGATATGGCAGTATTAAGATGGTAGGACGAGAAAATTGTCACGTGGATTGTGTATTGTAGACCCCTGTAACCTAAAGATTATTGATTATTGAGACACTAGGAATTACATTTTTTATACCAATTTTAACATGCCGTATTGGTTTTCATTTGGTGACAATCGTAGAGTATTTTGAAGTGTATGTTAGATTGCCATTTTGTTGTTTTTAACACTTGTTTGCTAGATCCTGAGTTACCAAGGTAGCTTCAGTAACAGATGAAGAATTGGCTTCATTTGTTCACATCCTCTACTTAGGTGATAGGTGTAATGTACCAAAATTAGAGCCTCTTATCCACAGACCTTTCCTTACTTTCCTCCCAGTGTCTCTCTATGCCCTGATTCATTATGTATATCAGTAGGTCACAATGGTGCATGTGATCTTGTATTTGCTGATACCCACAAGGAAATTGAAATTTGATAAGTGCACTTCCTTGTAATGACTACATCATCAGGGGAGATACAAGAATGAGATTGAAGACTTTGAACAATCAGCATATATACAAAATAGTGGCGGAGCAAAGGCACCATTGGTACTCAAGTGTTTCCGGTTGGTGATGTTCTTGTCGGACATGTTCCTGTCATAAAATGGGTCTCTGTCTTGTCCAAATGATAAAATTTTATGACAGGCATGGTGCCTGGCTCAAACACCACCAACTGGAAACATTTGTGTACCAATGGCATTGTAGCTGTGCCTCTATTTTATATATGAGCTGACTGTTCTGTCTTGTATCACATTCTTGTATCTCCCATGATGATGATATTACATGAAAGTGTGCTTAGGAACTTGTTTCATTTTCCTCATGCTCATCAGTAAATTATTATTATTATTATTTTATTATACTTGATCGCTGTTTCCCGCGTCAGTGAGGTAGTGCTGGGAAACAGATGATGAAAGGCCCATCCAATCATATGCACACATGCGCATAGCATATACATGTTGCAAGAGGTCACTGTGGTGCAATTGATCTAGTATATTCGTAAAGCCACAGGAAAACGAAAAGCGGTTACCAAGTGCACTTTCGTGTAATTACATTATTAGGGGAGATACAAGAATGAGATTGAAGACTTGGAACAGTCAGCTTATATACAAAATTGAGACGGAGCCAAGACATCGGTACACAAGTGTTTCCAGTTGGTGGTGTTTGTTGGCATCATGCCTGTCATAAAATGGGTCCCTGTCTTGTCCACATACTAAAATTTTATGACAAGTCATGGTGCCCAACCTGAACACCACCAACCAGAAACGCTTGTGTAACAGTGGTGTCTTAGCTGTGCCTCAATTTTGTATATGAACTGACTGTTCAAAGTCTTCTATCTCATTCTTGTATCTCCCTAACAGTACAATCATTACACGAAAGTGCTCCTAGGAAATTATCGTGTTTCATTTTCCTCATGCTCATCAGCAAATGTATATTATTGTTAGAAGGTATTGTCAGGAAACAGACGAAGAAAGACCCATCCAATCATATACACATATATATATATATATACATACACATACATAGCATTTATACATACTTATACATGTTGCAGGAGGTCACATTGGTGTGTAATCGTAGTATATTCATAAAACCACAGGAAAATGAAACACAATTAGTTCAGAAGTGCACTTTCGTGTAATGATAACATTGTCGAGGGAAGTATAAGAATGAGATCGAGTATGTAGTACAATCAGTTGATATACAAGAAAGAGACATAGCTAAGACGTCATTGGTAGACAAGCGTTACCGATAACTCCTATTTACCAAGCCAGTGGTAAGCAAGTGTTACCGGTAACTCTTGTTTACCAATGATGTCTTAGCTACATCTCTCCCTTGTATATCATGTGACTGTTCTACATCTTTACCTCATTCTTGTATTTCCCCTGATGATGTGATCATTACACAAAGCACACTAGGGAACCTGTCGTGTTTCGTTTTCCTCTGGTTTTATGCACATATACATACATATATACACATGTACATATTCATACTTGCTCGCTTTCATTCCTGGCACCACCCTGCCAGGGAATACATCACCACCACTCCCTGCGACAGCGAGGTGGCACCAGGAAACAGACAAAGAAGCCACATATGCTCACACTCATTCTCTAGATTTCGTGTAATGCACTGAAACCACAGCTCCCTATCCACATCCAGGCCCCACAGACCTTTCCATGGACATTTCACATTCCTTGGTTCAGTCCCTTGACAGCACTTAGATCTCTGCATACCACATCATTCCAATTCGCTCTATTCCATGCACGCCTTTCACCCTCCTGCATGTACAGGCGCTGATCACTCAAAATCTATTTCACTCATCCCACATTTTGTTCCCTCCATCTCTGACACACGTATCATCTTTTTCAACCTTTCCTCACTCATTCTTACCACACAATTTTTTTTATTTATTTTTTATATATATGTATTCGCCATTTCCCGTGTTAGTGGGAAAAGGCGAATTTGTATGAAAAAAAAAAATATATATATATATATATATATATATATATATATAATATATATATTTTTTTTTTTTTTTTATT